>DF361910.1:9055-47582 GCA_000787875.1 Solanum virginianum
AGCTCGTCCTCCTCATTCTTATCATCCTCGGGGTGCTTTGCATATACATTTCTCTGAACAGGGTCCTTATTTGTGCAAAGGCACTTATTGAGGGAAGTTTGTGGAGATTGTCCCATAACATCTTTTTCAAAACAAAATCATATAGCTAATTAGCAAACCACAACACATTGATACATTTGACAATTCAACTATGACAAGTTAAGGAGTATCAGCTTCGTAGAGGCAAATAAATCAAATTGTGACTATGCAGATATAAACTCCGGTAATGTCACGAGCACCACAAGTGAAGTTGTCATATTAACCTTAAGCTTCTCAATCTCCTTCTACATGACTGACAAATCTGAAGGTCGAGCCTTAGCTAACCTCTTTTGAACCCGGGCCTCAAACTCATCTACGGGCGTCCACTCCAGATATATGCTCCTAAATAGTAGAGATAGGGAACGTTCGACACTGCTCCTTTGAGTTCGCAATAGTCTACCGGACCTATGGCCTAAGCTGCTGAATAACCTAAGATAGTTGGGTCTCAGTATGTGATAACTGCTACACCATGGCATGAATAAAGACAGCAGACACATAAACCATGCCCGATGTAGAAGTCTATGATGTTGTGGCCTCTGGTGCAGGAGCAATTGTAATAGGACCCCTCTTAACATCAATTGCCATAGGCTACTGGGGTCTCTTCTCAGTAGTAGAAGAAATAGTAGTAGTGGTGGCAGTCGTCGAACCCTTAGATGGTGGCTCTAGGGTGAGCATCAGTGGTGGTGGTGGTGCTAGCCAAGTTGCCATCGGGTTCTTATCAGCTTTTATTAGGCTAGCCTCTAAGTAATGTTGGGCCTTGATCACGCTCAAATAGTACCTCTTATTTCGAGGATAAAGTGACCATTGTCAAATATAAAACCTAACCATAGGTTAGGGTCAAATCCTAAGGGAATATAGGGCTTTGCCACCTTGACTCACGAACAATCAATTCAAGCATTAAATAACTCTATTCTTAAGAGGGGGTTGCAATGATTGGTAGTAAATAAAACTATACTAATAAAATGTACAGACAATAAAATTGCAGAGCAACTTTGGAAATTGTATTCCCCATGATTCACTAACTCAAACACCCTGAATAACACAACCTAAATTAGGAAATTGCATGTAGGACGGTAACTTGAGTTCTTCCAACCCTTGGGCAAAGGCGAAGGTCAAATTTCACTATGGCACTTTGCCAGCTACCATAGTGTGCGAAACTAACTGTTACCTGTTATCCCAGTCAACCTCTCTTTCATTGGGTTTGGTTGATTAGATGAGAACACATCAATCAAATTCTGTCACACATTTCCTTTTCCTATTCATCACTACCTTGATCGAGATCATGACATTAGGTAGGGTTTAATGTTGGCCACCATTAAACAATAACCAAAATGAAGGAAAATGGATAATACATGCAAATATCCAACTCAAGAAGTGCAAATAATCAAGGTTATTAAGCTAGCTACTTATGGTTCCTGCAACCCCAAGTTGTGGGTTTAGCTACTCATGGCTTGGGCACACAAATCAACAATAAAATAGGAAGACAAGGAATATTTCTTACCTAAACAAATTGAAGAACAATAAAACCCTCTTGGAAATTAAAATCACAAGCTTGAATGATGAAATTAATCCAGAAGTGAATTTAAATCCCCAAATTTGACTCTCCAAGTAAAACCCTAAAAATTATCTCTCAAAACGTCTCTACAAACTACTATGACATGAATAATATTTAAAGACTAATGAAAAGATCTCCAAAAACTGCTCCTGAAACCTTAACTTATACTATTTATACTATTTACAAAGAGGTCCTTAAATTAATTAAAAAATCTAGTCGACGTCTACTACGGTTCGTAGTTACAAGTTGTAGGGTGACCTACGAGCCATAATTGGGCTTTCGTGGGCAACACTGGCATTTTGGATTTCACTGCTATGATCCCCCTCTACGATTCATAGTCTGGTTTATGGCTCATAGTCCACTCTTGCATTTCTTGGTCCAATTTTAATCAACATAGTTAATTGCTACGAGGGCACCTTCTATGAGTCATAAAGAAAACTATGACTCATATCTTGAGCTTGTATGGATGAACTTCAAATTCTGTGATTTTGTTTTTAAACACTGTTAATTACTATGAATAGTCTTTATAAATCGTAACTTGGGCTACGACTCGTAGTGGGGCTCGTAGTTCTTCAAAATCAACAAAATCTGGAACTTTTCCCAAAATCAAGCCAACCTGTATATTTTGCAAAAAGAAGCACAAAAACATATAAAAATCATAAAAAATCGCATTAAAAATATATAAAATCCCAGGTTTTGGGCATCAAATATGCTGTATTTTCACAACACATCAACACCATCAACTTAGAATTGTTGCTTGTCCTCAAGCGGCGATTCAATCCAGATAGACAATAAAGCAATACATACCAATCAACCTAGTGGCACATACCATACTCAAATTTAACTCATTGTCCCATAACATCTTTTTCAAAACAAAATCATATAGCTAATTAGCAAACCACAACACATTGATACATTTGACAATTCAACTATGACAAGTTAAGGAGTATCAACAATTAACATTCACTGAACAAGTCAAATGCTAACCATGTAATGTAAATGTCCTCACAGAAAAGAAGTCATTTTTTAACATTCAACATGCTATCAAAAGTTGCTCATGGGACTGTGCAAGTACACTCACTCTCATAAATGAGATTTATGCATGATAACCAATACCATAGGTTTGCCGATATATACTCACAACCCCAATTGTTGACTAACTGGATTGGGATCACTTTAGGACTTTATAGGCTTGTAATGTAGGCTCATGGGGCTATGGTATGGCATTATGGGCAATTAGTGACTAAAGACCAACCTTAAACCATGCTTTTCAACGCTTTCACCTTAACAACCCAACCACTCTCAACTTGTTCTCCCTTATTCTTCATTTTCATGCCTTTTCGGGTATTTTCTCATTATTTTTTTAGCTTGTGCCTTATTTTCAAACTCATTTGCTTTTTCACTCATTCTAAGGCATCTTTTTCTCTTTTTCCCTTACCCACTATTATACTACAACATACGCCACCCTTAACTTAGGTTTTTACCCTGAGGTGAGTTAAGCAATATCCAACTCCCAAACTAGGGCCACTTTTGGTAGCCACCCTCAATTTAGGCTTTTTGCATCAATCAAGTTCACAATGTTCAAGGATAGACCAGGCCCAATATCAAGGTATTTCACTAGATAAGGTTAGGCTAGATAAGTACTAAGAAAGAAAAGGATACATGTAAGGCTAAAACATTTGAAACAAGGGATAAACTATTTCATTTGGTTGATCATTTAGGCAAAAGTGGACTAAATTAAAGAACAAAGGCCTAAGATTCCTTCCTAATCCATACAATTTCCAGTCCAACTCAAAGTAACAAGGCAATTTCTGAATCAGTACACAATACATGAATATAATAAAATTAGCTCACATGCACACGACATTGCATACATAGCCAACAAAGACTCACATATCATGCTTCAAGCATCAACTTGCCTTCACTTAGATAGAACAAACATTGACAAACTATTCAAACATGCATGATCGCAAAATAACTACTAATCAACAAAAATTTTCAAGGGCACCAATTTTTTTGAAATTTTTCGTAAACCATCAAAACAATATACATGCGAAAAATTTAATTATCATATACTACAAATATTATCTATAACATCTAAAACATGTCAGTTCAACAAAAAATAAAATATCCATGAGATAAAAAAACACAGGCAAGAAAATCTTGGGATAGCTACAGACTAAAAGCTACTCAGACTTCACCCTAGTCCATACCTAATCACACCCCACAAAAAATAATGTACTTTGTCCTCAAATGTACAAGGCAAAACAAAACAAGTATAGGGGATCAAAATCTAACATCAAATGGTGCCTAAGCACTGGTTTATGGTTGTCCCTGAGCATCTCTTTCATACGAGGTAGTATGTGCTGCAGTCTTGTTAGATGAGCCAATGCCTGCAATCGGTCACGCTCCTGGGCATGCAGCTGCTCTTCTTCCTCTCTAGACATCCTTAACACAAACCCAACGACCTCATCATCAGCCTCAAGGGGTCTCTCCCTGGGAGCACATGGTGGCTGATCCTCCAAGAACATGTCAAATAGCAGCTCATTTGCAGGTGTAGGACCAGGAACTGAAATCGGAGCCACTAATGATGGGATCAAGTCAGCATTGAACTTTGTCAACTCCTAATGAAAGGCTAACATATCTGCTAGCTGGGCCTCAATAACTCTCTTCTACACTCACTCCTCGAAGGCATTGACTCGGGCATCATCCATAGTAATGCGCTGATCAACAACAGAGGTAGTGAATGACTTGCATTAATCCTTTGACTCCTAAACTATCTCTCAAACCCATGGCATAATCTATCGCGTAAGCTGAGTTAACTTAGCCTCAGCCATGATAATCTCCGAACGATAGCCTAAAAAGAAATAGCAGACATAATATCAGTAGAGGGAATCTATAAAGTATATGGCTCTGGGGCAGGGGTGATTATAGTGGGACCCATCATAATCTTGATTGCCTCACACTGCTTTGGTCCCTCATTAGTAGTGGCAGTAATTGGAATAGTAGTAGTGACAGTCATTAAACCCACAACACGTGGCTTTAGTATAAATTTCTCGGGTATTGAAGGAGGTAATACCTGCTGGAGTGCTACTGGGTTCTCATCAACCTTGATTAGGCTAGCATCCATAGTGTAGAGGGGTGTCACTAGAGGGTCTAGCTAAAGTAATACCTCCACCTTTGCCTCTACATATAGCCTATGTATAAGAATGAGGAATGACATGTATGTGGTCCTCCTAAGCGCTGACTCATGGATCTGCTCAGCTATCAAGTCTGCCCAATCAATGTCATAGCCAACTAAGATGCTGGCTACAAAAATAGCTTACTCTAACGTGAGAACATTATCTGTGACTGTGTGTCGGATGTGAGATCTAACAACAACCAACCAAAACTTGGTGGGAAAGGAGAGGGAGGACATTACTATGGCACTCTAAATGTGTCGCAACCCATGCAGGATCTAGACAATGCTTAGCAATCTAATTCACTACCCATCTTAATAGCTCAGTCTGCTGGTCTATGCTCTTGGAAATAATCGCTTGTCTAATCTTCCTAATCTAATGAAACTCAGCTATAGACTATGGTGGTCTATATATAGGACCAAATTATACACATTAGATAGTCTCCTCCAGCTTCTTACCAATACCTCTCGTAATCTGTGCTCCTCGAGAGGCTTTTTTTTCTTTGGAAGATCCTTGAGTATGGTTGCTGCGTAGGCACCATATAATTTTCATACCAAGGTTGGAGAGTAAAGATCCATCTTTTTGATTAACTATTCGAGCCCGTGTCATGTCATGGCCTCTTCAACCCTAGGGACATGGCTCAACCCTAAATCAATAAGTTGGGGCTTCTAATAGAATGATCACACTATCTTTCCTTGCCTCTTTCTCTATAGGTCATCATTATATATCTTCTTCATCCCTTCAATACCCCACTGATGTGTTTAAGGATCCGATGGTAATGAAGTTCATGAATACTATGCAACCTCCCGACTCTAAGAATCATACTTAGAACTAGACTTCATGTGTGTGGGAGTGATTTGTGGTGAACATCACTCAGACCTATTGTCATTTCCCTTTTCGTCAGACTGTTAGGTACAATTGATATGCCCCACATGTGCTTCAGAATGCACCATAATTGCAATTTTCTTGTATCTCAAAATTCGTACATTATTTTGAAAATTTGACTTCATATTCTCGATTAGGGGACAAAATTGAGTAGGGAATGGGTAAAGTTGGATTTTAAAGAACCCGTAGTGAGAAATAATTTTTGCTAATTTTTGATTTCCAATGGTTATCCGCACAAGGGTGCGCCACTATGTATTCCCAAGACCACGTCTGGTGCACAATGCGCCAGGGCCACGGGCTAGTGTATTATTTTCCTTGGTTTTTTATTTTGGCCAAGGGGATTAGGGTAGCCCCATGCCCACTTAAACGTGAAATCACCCATACTATGCCATTTTTTAACTCTATAACTCACAAAACCCTCTCTCAAACCCTCTACGACTCTATCAATTCTCTCATTAATCTTCTAAAGATTTCAAGATCAATTTTGGAACTCAATGACTCATTTCAAGCTCCAAGTCTACTTCAAGTTCATATAAAAAATTCAAGGTTGAAGGTATGTAGGTTCAATCCATTGGGTCCTTTCACCCATGGAGCTCAACCTTCCCTCTTCATGAAAATTGTATGTTTTTAAGTTGTATTACCTATAGGTATCTCTTATCATGGATTCTAATGTTGGGGTTTTATGAAGTATTGCTTGATTATGTATGACTATCTATTTCAAGCTTAACAATAAATTGATTTTGTCTATTCAGACTATGCATGTTTTGAGCTATGAAACTATGTACTGTTATGAGCTTTTGTGATAGATTTCAAAGTACCCTATATGTGGGTTTTACTACATGTTGGTGGATTGATTTACATTGAGTTTAATCATCTTATTTCACTCTTGAATTGCATGATTTTTGAACAAGTACCATGAACACACCATGTGTTTGATAAAATGACATGACAAGAATTCTAAAGATATTGATAATCTATTATATGATTTACAAGTTAAGTGACTTCATGATAATTAAGGGCTTTCAAGTAAGTATTAAATTCATGAAAAGTATCTATAAGTTTACAAGTATCAACCTAAGCCCTATTTCAAGAATTTCACCTCTTGTGAGCTATTCATATTAAAGCATATTTGAATATGCCAAGGGTTCGTGTATCAACCTAAGCCCTAGTATAACAAGGGTTGGTGTATGAGTATGATCTATTTTCATGTTCAGGTTAGGATCATTACTATAGGTCAAACATATTCATGCTAAAGAAAGGGTTCACATATGATTATGATCTATTCTTATGTTCACGTTAGGCTCACTACTAGAGGTCAAGCATGTTTGTGAGCTACTCAAGTCATGTTCTTACAAGTTATTCATGTTATGATTAAAGTATGATTATTTCAAGTATTCCATGGGATTTGACTTAGCATCGATTGAGGTTTAAAATGGGGGCTCAACTATTTATGATTAAAGTATGATTATTTCAAGTATTCCATAGAATTTGACTTAGCACCGATTGAGGCTTAAGATGGAGGCTTGATTCAAGGGGTCCTTATATAAAGTCTTTAGTCTCTAAACTATGTGCCACCATAGGATTAGGATTATTACACTTGTTATACTAGTGAGTCCATCTCGTTCATGTTATCATGTTTGGTTTTCCTTAGCAAGTAGACTACACTTCACCGAGGGGTATTATACTCGGTCACCTAAACCTAGAGGGTGTCAGGCCTCGGAGTCCAAGTTATAGCTGCTTGGTCTATGCTGGTTGAGGTCACTTCTCACATATGCTTGATATATATATTGTGCAAGATGAATGATTTACAAGCATGTTTTACTATGAGTATTGATTATGTTTGCTATATTGAGATTATATATCTGTTGTTTATGATTATGCATTTTGACTATACTGGCTTATGTCTTGTTGCATTACATTCCACATACTTAGTACATTCAAATGTACTAATACATACTCTTTGCCTACACAATATTACCACGTAGGGACCAGAGCTCCTTTTGATCCTTCTCCACATGGCTAGTTCGGTACAACAGATATAAACATTGGTGATTCCTCAAGTTCAAGGACACTATCTACATTACTCTTGCTACTTTAAGACTTTATTATGTTGAACAAATATTATTATGAGGGTGAGCCCGAAAAGTGTCTTGGCCCTCGCTCTATTCCAACTTAGTGGTCTTGTTGGATATTATGATGTACTTATGCTTTGAGCTTGACTCTTTTATGCTTTTATGAATATCAAAACTTCTCTTAGTCTCACTGCCCTTTGATATCTTATTGTTATTTATTTTATTTTTGCAATCAAGGATGTCCGATTGATATGCTAAGAGGCTTGTTTGGGGTCCTTTCAGGTTCCCATTCACCGTGTCATGTCTAAGCCCTAGGCTTGGGTCATGGAAAGCTTGGTATCAGAGCACTAGGTTGTTAGTGATCCTTGGAAATCCAATACACCACATCAATTAGAGTATTATTCATGGTTATAAAGCATGCTACAACTATGAATGAGAAGCTATAAGGCACTTTAGGAAATATTTTACTCCTTCATGGTCTATATCGTATTTTAGGTGTAACTACAAGGATTTCCCCTAACGATTGCTCTTGTTTCCTTTTATATCATGTTGATTCCAAGGGGAAGACTAAGGATAGCCCACACTTTCGAGGAGTACCCATCCCCTCCTGCTCCTCAAGCTCCTCAATATGAGGGGTATCTCAAGAAGAGTTCCAGGATGTTATCATGATGGTGGCCCGTACTATGACCAACCAAATGAACCAAATAGTCCAAGCCCCTCATGCTCCCACTACGGCCTCAATGGTAAGGCATTTCACAAGAATGAATCCACCAGAGTTCCATGTATCCAAGCTGGAAGAGGATCCCCAAGAGTTCAGCGATGAGGTGTATAAAGTGCTATCTATCATGGTGTCCAACTCATAGGAGAAAGATGAGTTAGAATCCTACCAACTCAAAGGTGTGGCCAAAATTTGGTTCACCCAATGGAAATTGGAGAGGAGAGATAATGATGCCATTCCTTAGAAGGAATTCAAAGTCGATTCCTCAATCGATTCTTTCCAATTAAGACAAGAGAAGCTAAGATGATGGAGTTCCTGAACCTTAAGCAAGGTTCCATGAGTGTGAGGGGGTATGCCCTCTATTTCAACAAGCTTTCACCAAGTATGCTCCACATTTGGTGGCCGACCCTAGAGCTAGAACTAAAAAATTTATGTCGGGGGTGTCCGACTTGGATAATGAGGAGTGTCCTACCACCATGCTAGTAAGTGATATAGATTTATCTTGGGTCATGACTTATGCTGAGCAACTAGAGGGGGAAAAACTTAGAAAAAAGAGAAGTGGTGAGTCCAAGAAAGCTCGATTTGAAGGTGGGTTCCAAGGTTCCAAGGGTGGATGGTTTCCTCAAGGCCACAAGCTCCAAGGACAAGTGTCTTCCAATACTCCTAATAAGAGATTTTCTAATGATAATCCAAGATTCCAAGGTGGTAATGGTGGGATAACGCACCCTAAATTCCAAAAGTGTCGAAGAAACCATGGTGGTCTATGTTTGAAAAATTCTAATACTTGTTTTGGTTGTGGCAAAGTGGGTCATAAGATTATTGATTGTCCTATGCTCAAAACAACGGTACATATGGTCATCCTAAAGACCAAGGTGCTAATACGGGTCCAAGACCAAAGGGAGACCAATAAGGGGGTGCTCCAAGGCAAAATAGGTTTTATGCTCTTCAAGGAAGGCAACTAGTGGAAGTAGTGCCTAATGTCATCACCAGTATGATAAAGGTTTTTCACTTTGATGTGTATGCATTGATAGATCTAGGTGCCACTCTTTCTTTCATTACTCTTTTTATTGCCAAAAAGCTTCATATGAGTCTCAAATTATTGTGTGAATCATATAAAGTGTCTAACCCCATTGGAGAGTCTATTGTTGTTAAAAGAGTCTATAGAAGTTTTCCCATTTTCATATTGCATAAAGTCTTGCCTTGTGATTTTGTTGAATTAGATATGTTGGATTTTGATATCGTTCTTGGGATGGATTGGCTACATTCATATTGTGCTTTCATTGATTGTAGATCCCGTAGGGTTAAATTCCAATTTCCTAATGAACCCTACTTGAGTGGAAAAGTCATGATGTAGTGGTCAAGGCTAGATTCATTTCTTGTCTTAAAGTACAAAAATTGATTTCTAAGGGTTCCCTTTATCATCTTGTATGGGTTAGGGATGTTGAGTACAAAGTCCTTCCTATTGAGTTGGTTCAGGTGGTCAATGCGTTTTTTGATGTTTTTCCTGATGAGCTTCCTGGTGTTCCTCCCAAAAGGGAAATAAACTTTGATATAGACCTCTTTCTCGATACTCAACCCATTTTCATTCCCCCTTACCATATGGCCCCGGCAGATTTGAAGGAGTTGAAGGATCAATTGAGGGATTTGTTGGAGAAGGGTTTCATAAGTCCTAGTAAGT
Source organism: Solanum virginianum (assembly GCA_000787875.1). Lineage (NCBI taxonomy): Eukaryota > Viridiplantae > Streptophyta > Magnoliopsida > Solanales > Solanaceae > Solanum > Solanum virginianum. Next base: position 19,221 of record DF361910.1, read on the forward strand.
CATCTTGGGGTGCACTGGTGTTATTTAGGAAGAAGAAGAATGATTCTCTTAGAATGTGCATTGATTACCAACAACTTAATAAGGTTACCATAAAGAACAAGTATCATCTACCAAGGATTAATGACCTTTTTGATCAACTACAAAGGGCTAATCACTATTCTAAGATTGATCTTTGGTCTAGATACCACCAAGTGAAGGTGAGGGAGTGTGATATTCCCAAAATGACTTTTTGAAGTAGGTATGGGCACTTTGAGTTTGTGGTTATGTCCTTTGGGTTGATTAATACACCGTCTATATTTATGGATCTCATAAATAAGGTCTTTAAACCCTACCTTGACATGTTTTTGCTGGTCTGTATTGATGATATATTGATTTATTCCCGAAGTGAGGAAGAGCATGTGAATCACTTGAGGGTGGTGTTATAAATCTTGAGAGAGGAGAGATTGTTTACTAAATATGAAAATATGAATTTTGGTTGAAAGAGGTTAATTTATTAGGGCATGTGGTGTCGCATGATGGCATTAAGGTAGATCTTAAGAATACAGATGTGATAAGAAATCTAAATAGATCCTTGACTCCATCGAATATTAGAAGTTTCTTGGGTTTGGTGAGGTACTACCGGAGGTTTTTGAATGGCTTATCTTCTATTGCTTTTCCTATGACAAAGTTGACCCAAAAGAAGGCAAAATTCACGTAGACTAATGAATGTAAAAAGAATTTTCAAACTTTGAAAGATAAATTCTTATATCTTGGCTCTACTGGAAGGGTTGGAAGGGTTTATGGTATATTGTGATGCCCCAAGAATTAGTTTGGGGTGTGTTTTGATGCAAAATGGCAAGGTGATAGTATATACCTCTAGACAACTTAAGGTGCATAAGTGAAATTACCCCACCCATTATCTTGAATTGGTGGTTGTCATGTTTGCTTTGAAAATTTGGTGTCATTACTTGTATGGGGTTCATGTTAATGTGTTTACTGACCACCATGGTCTCCAATATGTGTTCACACAAAAAAGATCTTAACTTGAGACAAAGAAGGTGGTTAGAGCTCCTTAAATACTATGGTATTAGTGTGCATTATCATCTGGGCAAGGCTAATGTTGTGGCTGATGCTCTAAGTAGAGTGTCCATAGGTAGTCTAGGTCATATTGATGATGGTGGCAAAGAGGTGGCTAGAGAAGTTCACCAGTTGGCTAGATTGGGGGTTAGGTTGGATGAAATTGAAAATGGTGGTGTAGTGGTTTTTTGATGGTTCTACATCTTCTTTGATTGAGGAAGTGAAGTCAAAACAAGATCTTAACCCCACTTTGATAGAGGTGAAGGCCTTAGCGAAGGATGGTAAAGTGGAGGTTTTCTCCTAATAGGGAGATGGTGCCTTTAGGTACCAAGGTATGTTATGTGTGCCTAATGTTGATAACTTAAGAGAGTTGATCTTGAAGGAGGCACATAATTCATCGTACTCTATTCACCCTGGTTCTACAAAGATGTATAGGGACTTGAGGGAGTGTATTGGTGGGGTGGTATGAAGAGGGATATTGCAAAGTTCATATTTGGGTGTCACAATTGCCAACAAGTGAAAGCCGAACCTCAAAGTCCAAATGGCCTAGTCCAAGACATAGAAATTCCTACTTGGGTGGGAAGAGATCAATATGGATTTTGTGGTTGGGTTGCCTAAGACTAGGAAAAACTTTGAATCTATTTGGGTTGTTGTGGATAGAATGACAAATTTAGCTCACTTTCTACTGGTTAAGACAACTTATGGTGCCGAAGATTATGCCAAGTTGTACATCTATAGGTTCGTTAGATTGCATTGGGTCCCCTTGTCTATCATTTTGGATCATGGTGCTCAATTCACTTCTCACTTTTGGAGATTCTTCCAAACAGGTCTTAGTACCAAGGTTAAGCTTAGCACGGCTTTTTATCCTCAAACAGATAGTCAAGCCGAGAGAACTATCCAAACTCTTGAGGATATGCTTAGAGCTTGTGTTTTGTAGTTTAAGGGTAGTTGGGATGAACATCTTCCACTTATTGAGTTTGCTTAAACAATAGCTACCACTCAAGAATTGGTATGGCCCCTTTTGAAGCTTTATATGGTAGGAATTGGTAAGTGCTATAGTGCCCTTAGAGGTTGTGAGTGTTGTAGAAGATAATTTGACCTATGAGGAGGTCCTGGTGGATATTATGGATAGACAAGTGAAGAGGGTGAGAAATGAAGAGGTAGCTCCTGTCAAGATCCTTTGGAGGAATCAACAAGTTGAAAGTGCCACATGGGAAGCTGAAGCGGCATGAAAAGGCAATATCCATATCTCTTCCACTCTACTGAAGCCGAAGGCAATAATTTAAATCTTAAGTTTCAGCCCTCATGTCATTTTGCATGCATACATGTTTATGGTAATGAGTTTATGGTGATTTTTGACATTCATGTTGAGATTTGTTTTTTGAAAATAATGTTTAAATGCATTTGTTACATTCATGTCGGGCTAAAATCTTCATAATTACTTCTCTTACGAATGTTTCTTTGATATTCGAGGATGAATGTTCCCAAGGGGGAGATATTGAAACGCCTCACATGTGGTTCAAAATATCCCATAATCGTAAAATCTTGGGGGCCATGATATCTAACAATAAGCACAAACAAGACATGATCAGCCCCAAATCGTTCAACAAAGTAAAACAAAAACCTAAGGAAATCCAAAGAAAAATGTACAGGATTCAGTTGTAAAAATCCGACTTAATATTCTCGATAAATAGGCAAAATTGAGTGGGAAATGGATATATCCTAATTTTACAGGACCAGTAGTGAAAAATAATTTTTGCTAGTTTTTTTTTCCAATGGCTATCCGTACCAAGGGTGCGACGCATCAGGGGCGCGCCATTGTGTAATCCCAAGTCCGCATCTGGACCGCGATGTGACAAGGGAGCGAAACAGTGTATTATTTTCCTTGGTTTTTCTGTTTTGGCCAAGGGCATTGGAGTCATAGCCCCATGCCCTCTTAACGTGATATCACTCATACTTAGCCATTTTTCAACTCTATAAGTCACAAAAACCTCTCTCAAACTCCTCTAAAACTCTATTAATTCTCTCATTCAAATTTAAGGATCTCAAGCTCAATTTTGGAACTGAAGGACTCATTTCAAGCTCTAAGCCTACTTCAAGTTCATCTCAAAGAATTCACGGTTTAAGGTATATGGGTTTCATCCATTGGGTCCTTTCACCCATGGAGTCCAACCTTCTCTTTTCATGAAAATTGTATGTTTTCAAGTTGTATTACCTATGGGTATCTCTTATCACGAATTATGAATATAACTTATGTTGAGGTTTTGTTAAGCATTGATTGATTATGCATAACTATATATTTCAAGCTTAATCCATGAATTGATTTTGTCTGTTGAGACTATGCATATTTTGAGTTATAAAACTATGAACTGTGAGCTTTGTGATGGATTGCAAGGTACCCTACATGAGGGTTTTACCACATATTAGTGGATTGATTTCTATTGAGTTTACTCATCTTATTTCACTTTTGAATTACATGATTTTGAATAAGTATCTTGAACCCACCATGTGTTTGATAAAATGACATGAAAAAAATTCTCAAGTTATTGATGATTTATTACATGATTTACAAGTCAAGTGACTTCATGATGATTAAGGGCTTTCAAGTATGTATTGAATTCATGAAAAGTATCTATGAGTTTACAAGTATCAAGCTAAGCCCTATTTCAAGATATGTACCTCTTGTGAGCCATTTATGTTAAAGCAAGGGTTCATGTATGATTATGGTCTACTCTCATATTCAAGTTAGGCTCGCCACTAGAGGTCAAACATGTTTATGAGCTACTCAATTCATGTTCTTACAACCTATTCATTTTATGATTAAAGTATGATTATTTCAAGTATTCCATAGAATTTGACTTAGCACCGATTGAGGCTTAAGATGGAGGCTTGATTCAAGGGGTCCTTACATAAAGTCTTTAGTCTCTAAACTATGTGCCACCATAGGATTAGGATTATTACCCTTTCTATACTAGTGGATCCATCTAATTCATGTTATCATGTTTGGTTTACCTTGGCAAGTAGACCACACTTCGCTAGGGGATGTCATGCCCAGTCACCTGAACCAAGGAGGTGTCAAGCCTCGCAGTCCAAGTTGTAGCAGCTTGGTCTATGTCAATTGAGGTCACTTCCCACATATGTATAATATATATATTGTGCATGATTAGTGATTTACAAGCATGTTTTACATAAGCATTGATCATGCATGCCATATAGAGATTATATATCCATTATTTATGATTATGCATTTTGACTATATTGGCTTATGTCTTATTGCATTGCATCTCACATATGTAGTACATTCAAATGTACAGGCAATAATTTAAGTCTTAAGTTTCAGCCCTCATGTCATTTTGCATGCATTCATGTTTATGGTAATGAGTTTATGGTGATACATTGATTGGGAGCATGTAGGGACCGGAGCTCATTCTGATCATCTTCTACGTGGCTAGTTCAGTAGTTCAGAGATAAATATAGATGAGTCCTCAAGTATGAGGAAACTATCTACATTACTCTTGCTATTATGAGACTTCATTATGTTGAACACTTGTTATTATGAGGTGTTGTTCAATTTCAAGTTAGAGGTGTTGTTGATATTATGATATACTTATGCTATGAGCTTGACTCTTTTATGCTTTTATGAATATCAAGATTCCCCTTAGTCCCGCTTCCCTTTTATATCTTATTGTTGTTTATTTTGCTTCCATGACCAAGGATGTGTGATTGATATGCTTAGAGGCTTGTTTGGGGTCCCTTCGAGTTCCTATTCATCATGTCATGTCTAGACCCTAGGCTTGGGTCGTGACAACATCCACTAGCATTGACATCTAAGCGTTTTGTGTAGCTACTGTAGTTTGAGGCCCCAGAGCCTTTGGTTGTTCATTATCTAAAGACTCATCAACAAGCCTTCTTCTAACGGCCTTGATTGTTGCCTTCCTAATCTTGGGGGCCATGATATCTAACAATAAGCACAAACAAGACATGATCAGCCCCAAATCGTTCAACAAAGTAAAACAAAAACCTAAGGAAATCCAAAGAAAAATGTACAGGATTCAGTTGTAGATGGCAGATACGAGACCATGGTATGACTCATAGTGGAGACTATGACTATAGGTCAGAGAGAAGTCTCGTACAAGGTTTTAGTTTACAAAATTTAACACAAGCTTAGGTCCACGAGACCCACTACAGTTTGTAGATGGGTCTAGCACCTGTAGGTGGTTCTCATGTGGTGAGTGTTCAGGGTCCTTAGGTCACTGTTATTCCCTATGGGAGGTAGCTACGACTCATAGATCTTTTTATGAGTCATTGGAGACTCTCGTAGCAAGGACTAACAGGTACCTGAAGTACCTATCATTTCACCACACGGACCTAACGAACAAAACAACCCTATTCCTAACAGCATTGATGTAATATCACACATTCATATATCTAGCACAAAACAACCCATACCCCCAACATAGTTGCACTAATACTTTATTCCATTAATCATAGTTTCAACAGTCAATGCATATTCAAATGCATTTTCCCCAACTCACTCATGCATATTCTTCAAATAAGTATTCCTAAATCACACAAAGTTCAATCAAAGACAACATAAAGATTCAGGGAATTGCTTCACAAATGAATCAAGAATTTATTCACCCAACAAATCCAACAACAATGCCTTAATCAAAATTTTCCCATGCTACCAATATTTTGAAAATCAATCAGTACCTATCCACACACACGGAGTCTAGTACTAAGGAAGATTCTCAGAGTTGGGAGGCTGTACAGTCTTTATCCACTTCAATATCATCGAATGCTCAAAAACATTAGTGGGGAATCGAAGGGACGAAGAAGATATATGATGACCACCTATAGAGAAAGGGGCATGGAAAGACAGTACAATCATTCTATGAGGAGAACAAATTTATTGATACAGTGTTGAGGCATATCCCTAGAGTTGAAGATACCATGACATAACACAAGCTCGAATAGTTAACTAAAAAGATGGATCATTACTCTCCAGCCCTGGTATGAGAATTCTATGTTGCCTATGCAGCAACTATACTCAAGGATCTTCAAAAGAGGAAAAAGTCTCTTGAGGATCCCTGATTACGAAAGGTGTTGGTGAGAGGCCAGCGAGTGGACATATAGAGGAGACCATCCGTCGTGTACAGTTTGGTCCCACATACAAAGAACTACAGTCTACAACTGAGTTTGATTGCTGAATTAGGTAGATTAGATAAATGGTTATTTCCAAGATTGTGGACCAGCGAACTGAGCTACTGAGATGGCTGATGAGTTAGATTGTTGTGCGTGGTCCAGAGCCTGCATGGATCATGACACATTTAGAGCCTATAGTGAAGTCGTCCCTCTTCTTTCCCCCTATGTTTTGGTAGGCTATTGCTAGGTCTCACATCCAACCCATGTTCATAGATAATGTTCTCATGTTTGAGCGAGCTACTTTGGTAGCTAGCATCTTAGTTGGCTATGACATTGATTGGGAGCACTTGATAGCTGAGCAGATCCATAAGCCAATGCTCAGGAGGACCACATATATATCACTCTCCATTGTTATATATAGGTTATGTATAGAGGCAAAGGTGGAGGTAATACTTTAGCTAGACCCTCTATTGGTGGCCCTCCATATCATGGATCCTAGCCTAATCAAGGCTGATGAGAACCCAGTGGTACTCCAGTAGGCATTACCTCTTCTCATGCCTGAGACATTCATGCCAGAGCTATATGCTGAGGGTTTGACGACAGCCACTACTACTACTCCAGCTACAACTACTACTAATGAGGGACCAAAGCAGCCTGAGGCAGTCAAGATTATGATAGGTCTAAGTACAGCTGCCCCTGGACAAGAGCTATCTATTTCACAGATTTTCTCCATAGATATTATGTTTGTTATTGCTTTTTAGGCTATGGTGTAGAGATTATCATAGGCTGAGGCTCAGTTAGCTCAGCTTACACACCAGATTAAGCCATAGGCCCTACAAACAATTCTGGAGTTGGAGGATCAAAGCAAGGAATGCACTACCTCTATTGTTCATTGGCGTATTGCTATGGTGGATGCCCGAGTAGATGCCATTGAGGAGTGAGTGCAGAAGAGACTTACCGAGGCTAGGACAACAGACCTGTTAGCCTTTTATCAAGAGTTGACGAAGTTCAATGCTGACTTGATCACATTATTAGAGCACTGATTTTAGTTCCTGGTCCTACATCTACAGATGAGCCACTATTTGATATGTTCATGGAGGATCAGCCACATCATGCTCCCAAGAAGAGACCCCTTGAGGCTGATGATAATGAGGAGAGATCGGTGCACTAAAAGACCACTGAGGGCGATGAGGAGCTAGATGAGAAGGTAGTTGGGTTCGTGTTGAGGATGTCTTGAGAGGAAGAAGAGCAAAGGCGAGCCCAGGAGCTTGATTGATTGCAGGGTATTAGCTCATCCAGCATGACTGCAACATAAACTACCCCGCAGCAGGGAGATGCTCAGGGACAACTAGATATCGGTGCTTAACCACCATTTGATGTTTGATTTTTTACCCCCTGTTCTTATTTTGTCTAGCCATGTACATTTGAGAAAAAAGTATATTTTTTGTGGGGTGTAGGTAGCTATGGACTAGGGTGAAGTCTTGGTACCTTTTACTCTATAATTATCCCAATTTTTGATCCCAAGGTTTTCTTGCCTGTGTTCTTTTGCCTTATGGATATTTTATTTTCTGTTGAACCGACATATTTTAGATGTTGTAGATAATATTTGTAGTATATGGTAATTAAACTTTTGGCATGTACATTATTTTGATGGTTTATGAAAAATTTTGCTAAACTTGGTACCCTTAAAAATTTTTGTTGATTAGTAATTATTTTGCGATCATGCATGGTTTATTGGTTTGGCAATGTTTATTCTGATTAACTGAAGGCAAGTTGATGCTTCGTATATGATCTATGAGTCTTTGTTGGCTATGTATGCAATGACATATGTGTGTGAGCTAATTTTGTTATATCCATATACTGTGTATTGATTCAGAACTTGCCTTATTACTTTGAGTTGGATTGGAGATTATATGGATTAGGAAGGGATCTTAGGCCATTGTTCTTTGATTTAGTCCATTTTTTCCTAAATAACCAACCAAATGAAATAGTTTATCCCTTGTTCCAAATGTTTGAGCCTTACATGTACTCGTTTCTTTCTTAATACCTAGCTAGCCTAAGCTTATCTAGTGAAATACCTTGATATTGGCCCTGGTCTATCCTTGAACATTGTGAACCTTGATTCAGGCAAAAAGCCTAAGTTGAGGGTGGCCACCAAAAGTGGCACTAGTTTGGGGGTTGGATATTACGTACCTCAGCTCCGGCTAAAGGCCTAAGTTGAGGATGGCCTATGATGTGGTATAATAACAAAAATGAAGCGGTGAGCTGGGAATTAAAGAAAGAGTAGAAATTCATATAATGGGTAAGGAAAAAAGAGAAAAAGATGCCTTAGAATAAGTGAAAAAGCAAATGAGTTTGAAAATCAGGCATAACCTAAAAAATAATGAGGAAATACCTGGAAAAGTTTGAAAATGAAGAATAAGGGAGAACAAGTTGAGAATGCTTGGGTTGTTAAGGTGAAAGTGTTGAAAAGCGTGGTTCAAGGTTAACCCTTAGTCACTAATTGCCCATAACGTCATACCAAAGAGTCTAGGGGTGTTCATGGGTTGGTTTGGGTCAGTTATTGATTAAAACCAAAACCAAACCAACTTAATTCGGTTTTTCAATTCTCAAAATCAAACCAACCCAATTATAATATACATTTATCAGTTTGGTTGTTATCGATTTTGGTTCAGTTTGGTTCGATTATTCAGTTATTACCGATACATAAAAATAAAAGCAATGATATATTTAAAATGGAGAAAAAGTGACAACAATCTATTCAAAATGAAAAATAGTTAGAACGATTGATATTATAAAACTTTGAATCACTTGAAAAAATTTACCATTTTGGACAATAAGAAAAAGTTAGTGATGTTTCTAGTTCCTCCAAGAATTATTATAGACATTCATATACATGAAATTTAATAAGATAAATGTTCTCATTTTAAGAATTTATACTTTTATAGTATATTAAAAAATGAAAATTATTTTTCTAAATAATGTATTAAGTATGTATAATTATAAAATATATGAATATAAATTTATCGGTTCGATTTGGTTATTTCTTCAATTTTTCTGAACAAATCCAAACTCAAACCAAATACTATCAGTTTTTAAAAAACTAAAACCAAAATAATATTGGTTTGTTTAATCGGTTCAGTTCAGTTTTTCGATTTGGATCAGTTTTTATCCAAACTGTGAACTCTCTTACCAAAGCCCATGAGCCTACGTTACAAGTCTATAAACTCCTAAAGTGATCCAAATCTAGGTCATCAATAGTCCTGGTTGTGAGTATATGGCCAAGTCATTTGTGAGGGTGAGTGTGCTTACACAGTCCCATGAGTAACCTTTGAAAGCATATTGAGTGTTAAAAAGAGGACTTCTATTCTATGAGGGCATTTGCATAGTATGGTTAGAATTTGACATGTCCAGTGAATGTGAATTGTTGATACTCCTTAACTTGTCATAGTTTGATTGTCATATGTATCAATGTATTATGGTTTGCCAATTAGCTACATCATCATGTTTTGAAAAAGATGTTGTACCTGAGTTGAATTTGAGTATGGTATGTGCCAATGGGTTGATTGCTATGTATTGTTTTATTATATATCTAGATTATCGGTTGAGGACAAGCAACAATTCTAAGTTGAGGATGTTGATGTGCTGCAAAAATACAGCACATTTGATACCCAAACCCTGGTATGTTGTGTGTTCTTAATGCGACTTTTTATGGTTTTTATGTGTTTTTGTATTTATTTTTGCAGAAAATATAGGTTGGCTTGATTTTGGAAAAAGTTGCACATTTTGTTGATTTTGAAGAACTACGGGTCCCACTATGAGTCGTAGCCCAAGCTATGAATCATAGAGGCTGTTCATAGCAATTAACAGTGCTAAAAAACAAATCTAAGAATTTGAAGTTTATCCATACGAGCTCAAGATATGAGTCGTAGTCCTCCCTAGGACTCATAGAAGGGGCCCTCGTAGCAATTAACTGAGTTAGATTAAAATTAGACCAAGAAATGCAAGAGAAGACTATGAGAAGGCACTACGAGTTGTAATCTAAACTATGACTCATAGAGGTGGATTGTAGTAGTGAAGTCTAAAATGCCAAGTGCTGACCACGAAAGCATGATTAGGGCCAGTAGGCACTCTACAAGTGGTAACTACGAGCAGTAGCAGAAGCCGACCAGATTTTCTAATTATTTGAAGGTCCTTTTTGTAAATAGTATAAGTTAGAATTTTAGGAGCAGTTTTTGGAGAGCTTTTCATTAGTCTTTGAATATTACTCCTATCTAAGTAGTTTATAGAGAGGTTTTGGGAGATATTTTTGAGTGTTTTACTGGGAGACTCAAATTTGGGGATTTAGATTCACTGTGGATTAATTTCATCATTCAAGCTTATGATTCTAATTTCCAAGAGGGTTTCATTATTCTTCAATTTTCTTAGGTAAGAAATTTTCCATGTCTTCCTATTTCATTGTTGATTTATGTGCCCAAGCCATGAGTGGCAAAACCCATAACTTGGATTGTGGGACTATAAGTAGCTAGCTTAATAACTTGGATTATTTGCACTTCTTGAGTTGGGTATTTGCATATATTATCCATTTTCCTTCATTTTGCTTGTTTTTAGTGTTGGCCAATATTAAACCCTGCCTAGTGTCATGATCCCGATCAAGGTAGTGATGAATAGAAAAATAAAATGGGTGATAGAATTCGATGGATGTGTTCTCATCTAATCAACCAATCCCGACCATGGAGAGCTTGATGGGGGCTAATAGGTAATGGTTAGTTTGGCACACTATGGTAGCTGGCCAAGAACTATAGTGAAATTTGACCTACGCCTTTGCCCAAGGGTTGCAAGAACTTAAGTTACCATCCTGCATGCAATGTCCTAATTTAGGTTGTGTTATTCGGGATGTTTGAGTTAGTGAATCATTGGGAACTCAATTTCCCAAGTTCTCTCTAATTTGATTGTCTCTACGTTTTATTAGTATAGTTTTATTTACTACCAATCATTGCAACCCCCCTTCTTAAGAATAGAGTTATTTAATGCTTGAATTGATTGTTGGTAAGTTAAGGTGGCAAAGCCTTGTATTCCCTTGGGATTTGAACCTAACCTATGGTTAGGTTTTATATTTGACAATGATCACTTTATACTCAAAATGAGAGGTACTGTTTGAGCGTGCTCAAACATGTATTATTAAAAAATAACTACTAATCAACAAAAATTTTCAAGGGTACTAATTTTTCCAAAATTTTTCATAAACCATCGAAACAATGTACATGCCAAAAGTTTAATTACCATATAGTACAAATATTATCTACAACATCTAAAATATGTCGGTTCAACAGAAAATAAAATATCCACGAGGCAAAAGAACATACCCAAGAAAATGTCGGGTCAACAATTGGGATGGCTATAGGTTAAAAGCTACTTAGACTTCACCCTAGTCTACAGCTACCCATACCCCACCAAAAATAATGTACTTTGTCCTCAATGTACAAGGTAAAACAAAATCAGAAAAGGGGTCAAAAATCAAACATCAAATAGTGCCTAAGCACCGGTATCTGGCTATGCCTGAGCATCTCCTTCCTACAGGGTATTTTGTGCTGCAGCCATGCTGGATAAGCCAATGTCCTACACTCGATTAAGCTCCTGGGCTCTCCTCAGCTCCTCTTCTTCTCTTGATGTTCGTAAGACGAACCCAACTATCTCATCATCCAGCTCCTCATCACCCTCAGTAGTCTTTTGTCACTTGTGCCCATCCTCTGTATTAGCATCTTCCATGGGTCTCTCTCCTGGAGAAGGCTGATCCTCCATAAACATATCAAATAGTAGCTCATCTGCAGGTGTATAACTAGGACTGTAATTAGAGCCACTAATGATGTAATCAAGTCAGCCTTGAACTTCCTTAACAACTGCTGGCCAGCTGACAAGTCTGCTGGCCAGGCCTAGGCAAGCATCTTCTGCACTCGTTCATGGAAGGCATTGACTCAGGCATTGACCATAGCAATGCACTGACAAACAACAGAGGTAGTGAATAGCTTACAATGATCCTCCAAATCCTAAACTATCTGCCGGACTCATGGCTTAATCTATCACATAAGCTGAGCTAACTAAGTCTCAGCCCGTGATAATCTCTGCACTATAGCTCATAAAGTAAAGGCAGATATAATGTCTGCAGAGAGAATTAAATTGGAGAGCAACTTGGAAAATTATATTACCTATGATTTATGTTCCCCATGATTCACTAACTCAAACAGCTTGGATAACACAACCTAAATTAGGACATTGTATGCAGGACGGTAACTTATGTTCTTCCAACCCTTGGGAAAAGGCAAAGGTCAATTTTTACTATAGTGCTTGGTTGGATACCATAGTATGCCAAACTAACCGTTACTTATTGTCCCAGTCAACCTCTCCTTGGCCAGGCTTGGTTGATTAGATGAGAACACATCAATTGAATTTTATCACCCATTTCCTTTTTCTTTTCCTGTTTCTATTCATCACTACCTTGATCGGACTCATGACACAAGGTGGGATTTAATATAGGCCACCATTAAATAACAACCAAAATGAAGGAAAATGGATAATAAATACAAATACCCAACTCAAGAAGTGCAAATAATTTGGGTTATTATGCTAGATACTCGTGGTTCTCACAACCCCAAGTTGTGGGTTTAGCCACAAATGGCTTGGGCACACAAATCAACAATAAAATAGGAAGACATGGAACATTTATTACACAAGCAAATTGAAGAACAATGAAACCCTCTTGAAAATTAGAATCACAAACTTGAATGATGAAATTAATCTACAAGTGAATCTAAATCCCCAAATTTGAGTCTCCAAGTAAAACCCTAAAAATGATCTCTCACAACCTCTCTACAAACTACTATGTTATTATTAATATTCAAAGACTTATGAAAAGCTCTCCAAAAACTGCTCCTAAAACCCTAACTTATACTATTTATACTATATTCTAAAAGGTCCTTAAAATAATTAGAAAATCTGGTCGGCGTTTGGCTACGGCTCGTACTTATCACTTGTAAGGTGACCTACAAGCCTTAATCGGGATTTCATGGTCATCACTTGGCATTTTGGACTTCACTGCCACATTTCACCTTTGCAAGTTGTAGTCTGGTTTACAACTCGTAATGCCTTCTCATAGTCCACTTGCATTTCTTGGTCTAATTTTAATTAATACTGTTAATTGCTATGAGGGCCCCTTCTATAAGTCATAGAGAGGACTACAATTCATACCTTGAGCTCTTATGACTGAACTTCAAATGTTCAAATGTTATTATTGAACACTGTTAATTGCTACGAATAGCCGCTATGACTCATAGCTTGGGCTACGACTCGTAGTGGGGCCTTTAGTTCATCAAAATTAACAAAATTTGCAACTTTTCCCAAAATCAAGTCAACTTGTATTTTCTACAAAAATAAACACAAAAAACATATAAAAATCATAAAAAGTTGCATTAAGAACATACAAAAGCCCAAGTTTTGGGCATCAAATGTGCTATATTTTGGCAGCACATCAGGCCTTAACTAACTTGTCCAGCTGATGAAGTATCTCCATCCAAGACAATAAATAGAGTTTGTAGACCAAAATTGGGAATGGGATAAAGGTGGCCCTCCTGAATGTTGACTCTTGATTCTGCTCTGCTATGAGTCGGGCCTAATTAATATTGTAGCCAGCCAAGATGCTGGCAATTAGTATCGCCCGCACCAGTATCATAGTATTATCCACCAGAGAAGGCTGGATGTGGGATCTAATAATTGCCCACCAAACCTTAGCGAGGAAAGAGAGTGAAGCCTTGACAATAGGCTCCGTGTGTGTGGTGACCCAAGCAAACTATGGACCCTGCTCTGCAATGTGTTCAGCCGCCCATACCTAAAATAAGATTTGTTATACTAGATCCTTCATAACCAATTTTATTCTTACCAGCCTCAACCTATAGTCAAACTCAGCTGTCGAACTCGAGGCACAATACTCGGGACCATAAAATATGTGGCAGATTATCTTCTTTGCAATATCATCCTGCCACCCTCTCACTCAAACCTCTGTCAATCTGGGCTATGAGATAGGCCTCTTCCCCTTAGGAAGATCCAGTTGAATCATAGTTGCATACAATGTATATCTCACTCAAACCTCTGACAATCTGGGCTATGAGATAGGCCTCTTCCCCTTAGGAAGATCCAGTTGAATCATAGTTGCATACAATGTATAAAACTCCTATACCAAAATCGGGGCATATCTTCCAAGCGCCTCCGTGAGCCACTCGAGACCATATTGTATCATCGTGTTCTTCAGACATGGGACACAGCTCAGTCCATCACAACAACCCTAGGTCCTCATATATTGAATGGGTGGGTTTGCCCCGCTCATTGGGCTGCATGCCCTCTAAAAGTATGTCCTTTATCCTCTCGATGCACCACCGATGAGTACTAGCATTCGATGCTAAAGACGAAGATAGTATGGTAGAGGACTCAGCATTTCCACTATCCTCGGAGGCCCCCGCTGAACTCTGCTCCTCCCTAGAAGAGGTTATCTAGGGCATGCTACTCCCGTCTCCTCACTACCTTCCTCGTCAGACTGAGAAGGACTCTCGCTTTGAACCTAAAGTTACCCAACTCTAGCTACAACTCTCATTTGGGGTCGAGGTGCTGCTGGGTCAGGCTGGGTATCATATATTTCAACTAACCCACTCAGCTGAGGGATCTGCTCAGTATCCGAAGGCTTATCATCTATAGGCTCATCCCTGAGTTTACTCTTAAAAGCCTCAATCTCTGTATGTTTGCCTTTCGGGGCCATGATATCTAAAAAGAAACATAAACAAACCAGGATTAGCCCCACCAATCAAGAAGAATAAAAAGCAAAACTTAAGTGAATAAGTTGCAGACAGGGCCTATGAGGGCCTCTTTACGAGTCATAGTGAGTACTATGAATCATAAAGTGCTCTTATAAGTCAGTGCTTCAAAACAATAATGGTCACTGGAGAAGTATTTAGAGCTAGGTATGACTCTTAACTTGGGTTACGAGTCATAAACTAGTTTCATATAGAGCTCCAAAGAGTATTTTAAAAACAAGCAAGGATCTACGAGACCTATCTATGAGTTGTAAAGTGACCTAAGACTCGTAGAAGGTCTAGTCTGATAAATACTCAAAACATCAAGTCACTGGAATTTTTCACAAGGGGCAATTACGACTCATAGATTCATCTACGAGCCATAAAAGACTCTCATGAACAAAAACATTTTAGGTACTGATGTATCTATGTTCATCACATGGACCCCAAAAGCATATTCAAGCTTTATCCTACCGACATTGAAGCAAGCATACAAGCGCTTCACATGTTAGGCACGTAATAACCCATACCCTAAACATGATTTCAACACCAATTTACCCTATTGAAAAAGGATTTAACATCAATACCCTATTATTTTGAACCTTCCCTAATTCTTTCAGATATTCATTCACCTATAGTGTCACCTTCCAAGTCACAAGCAACATTAACTCAATCACAATCAAGTACACTTGGGGAATAATTCAATAGGCACAACAAGCAATTAATCCCAAAACTACATATACCCAATTTCTAGAATCCATCATGCAATTAAATCAAAGGTAACCCTAATTTTTACCTTCACCATTCAAATTCACCAACAATTTTATGGATACACATCAAGTTCATCATGATTATCACATCACATAATTAAGAGCAAAGCAAATTTAAAGGTTAAGAATAAACCAATAAACTTACCTAGAATAGGAATGAACTTGAAAAAGGAAGAGAATGATGAAAGATGAAGAACCCTAGGAGTACTCGGAAAATCATATCGAAAAATGAGTGTACTCACATGAAAATTGGTCAAAAATAAAAGGGAATGAAGAAATTGGGAAAATTCGGTCAATTAGGGTAAAAGTGGGGTCAAAATAATTTGACCCCCCCTTTTTATGCCCTTACCAGGTCAACATTTAAAATTTACTGGACCTAGGTTTAGACATCCTGATTATGAGTCGTAGGTGGGTCAACAACAACTTCTAACTCATGGTCTCGTAGACCTCTCAACACTTAGAAAAGTTCAGTGTCCTACCTGAGTTCCAAGAACCCTATTCACAACTCGTAGGTTTTATCTACAAGTCATAAACCCTGGCTCATAGGTTGAGTGCACACTGTTCATGCTCACTAGAAACCTCTACGAGATGGTTTTATGAGTTATAAAGAGCAATACGACTCGTAAGTCCACTCATAAAAACTATACTTGATGCATTTCTAAGCAAAATCTGTTGCCTTAGTCCAATACCTGCATACTCTTCATAAAATTCACTTGCACCTGATATGCTACAAACTCAATGTTAAAAATAACAAAAAAAACACAATCAAACAATTGCCTAAGAATCCAAAAATTGAAAATAAACTCAAAACTAAGCTAAAACATCAAAAATCCTTAGGTTGCCTCCCAAGTGGCACCTAATTTATTGTCGCGGCACGGCTTAGACAATTTGGCTACTAGACTTCAACAAAGTTCGCACATCCTTATCACCAAACTTTGCTTCTTTAATCATGCTACTTTGAATCTAATCATGTTGTGTTGATACAAGTCTGAACTTGCTGTTAAGCTGTTGAATTGCCATAGAATGCTGATCAATTTTGAGATTTATTTTGGCAACATCAGACTTGGTCTCTTTCAATATCTCCTCTTGTGTGTCTATCCTTTTTACCAATTGGGCAAGCATATCCTCAACTCTAGAGTACCCATTTCCCTTATAACGATGGTGCGGGAGCATGATCCAACTACTCTTACCACTCTATTTTGTATAGCTTATATCCTTGGTGTAATGGCTTCCTTGATAACCCACTAGAGTGGCTAGATCTCGCTTTTGTTTCATTAGCATCTCCAGATTGGCCGAAACTATGTTTTGGAAGTGCCCGAAAATGTGTCTCAAAAGTGCCCAAAATCATAATTTTCATATATCTCAAAATCTGTGTGTTAGTTCAAAAATTTGACTTCATATTATTATTTAGGGGGTCAAATTAAGTGAGAGATGGGTCTAATCTCGATTTTAGAGCAACCGAATCAAAACCCCAAAAATCACAAAATGTGATTTCTAGAATGTGGTGCACATTGTTAGCGCAACACGCCAATGCTCTTTTTTTGTGTATTTTCTTTTGACTTCGGTCCAAGACTTTAAGTGTTGGGCCTAAGTGTTCCCAAACATGAAAATAACTATACTTAGCCATTTTCACCCTCAAATCATTCAAAATATTCCCTAATACTCATTCATATATAGTCTTATATTTCTCCCAAAATTCAAGTGTCAAAACCCTCTCTGGATCTTAGGGAATTCAACCAAGCTTCAAGTCTCCATCTCCACTCTTTATCAAGTTATTTTCCAAAGCTAACATATGTAGGTTTCTTTCATGGTTTCTTTCACCCATGATGCCCAAGTTTCCTTTTCTAAAAAATTGCATGATTTAAAGTTGATTTACTCATGGGTCTTATTTATTATGAAATTCACTACACAATATGTTGGGGTTTTGTAACGATCCCAAAAAGTGCACTAAAACGTTCATCGGAAGTGCTTGAAATCATATTTTTCCATATATCTAAAAAATTTCATTTGTTATTTCAAAAATCTTACTTCATATTCTTGTTCAGGGGGTCCAAATTAAGGGTACAAGGGTCTAACCTCGATTTTAAAGCAAAGAAATTGGTTTATGAAATTTACACTTGGTGCAATTTCCAGTGAGAGTCCGCGACCTCTCCACGACACAGGCAAGTGTTGGGCCTAAGTTTTCCCAAATGTGTTTTACCTATATTTAGCTTTATTTCATCCTCACATCACCCTAAACATTTCCCAATACTCACCAAGACACTTAGCCAAATATTTGCTCCTAAATTCAAGTCCCTAACTCAAGACCAATCTTAAGGATTTCATCAAGGCTCTTACTTAAGCTTCAAGTCTCCATTTCCAATCTTCTTCAAGGGTTCTCCAAAGTCAAGGTATGTGATGTTAAACCATTGGGTCCTTCCACCCATGGTGCCTAAACCCTTTTTTTTACTAATGTTACATAATTTAAAGTGGATTTTACATGTGGGTCCTATATATTGAGAAATTTACTCCACAGTAATTTATGTTCTTGAAAGTATGGTTGCTTTAACATGTTTTGAGCTCTAGATATTAGATCTAATATTGGATTAGACAATGAGTTTTGATGTGAATGTCTTGGGGGTGTTGTAAAGTGTTGATTGATGGTTTTACAATTGATTTTTTTTGCATGATTTAATCTCTAAATTTCATGGTCTTTTACCTTTATTACACCCCCCAAGTGTTTGATAAAATATTCGGCTGGGGTTTTTTATGGAAATAAAGGTCCAAAGCATGAGATATAATACAATTGATGTTAGGAAGATGAAATGAGCTTATATTCATGATAAATTTTATATAAAGTATTGCATTAGACCATGCCCAATCCGAGGGGTCTAAGAACCAGGATAACTGAGATAGGCGTTTGTACTCATTAACCAAGAGAAGAATTAGTATTTAACCTAGTGATGGGGTGACATCATCACTAACCATGATGGAGGTTAGTGCTCATCAATCGAGGGAAAGGTTAGTACTTCTCTACCTAGGTGATGTGGCGGCATTACCACCAACCGAGGGAAGGGTTAGTACTTCTCCACCTAGGTGATAGGATGACATTTTCAACAACCGAGTGAAGGGTAAGTACTTCACCACCTAAGTGATAGGGTGGCATCATCACTAACCTCAAGGGGTTTATACCTTCAAAATATCTTATCTATTCTTCAAATATGATACCTTATATGAGCATGAGTTGTTTAAGCATGATTTACTCTAGCATTGTTCATAAAATGCCATCTTGTTATAATATGCCCATTGACTATTGCTATGCATTTTGATTATAACATCTATTTCTTATTACATTGTATCCCACATATTTAGTACATTCAAATGTACTAACTCATAATCTTGGGCTATAAATCTAAGATCTAATGTGAGATTTGATGAAGGGTTTTGATGTATATTTCTTGAGGGTATTACCAAGTATCTATTGATGGTTTTACATTAGATTTTCTAGCATGATAATACTCTTGGATTGCATGGTTTTACACTAGCTACACACCCAACAAGTGTTTGATAAAATATTCGATTATGGATTCTTAAGTTGTTGAAGGTCTAAAGCATGGCATATAAGTTGAATAACTTTATGATGATGATGATAGAAATATTTATATGATTTGTTTTATGAAAAAGTATCTATGGTGTTGAAAGTAGATTGTTGGGCTCTTATGTTTGTTGTAATCTTGAGAAAAAGAAAAAGGCCCTCCCTTGATGCTTGAAATGTAATGGTTTGATAAGCTAGTTCTATGATTCTTATTGAAAAGATCATATCGTAAGGTATGGACACCCTATCAAAAAGGCCATGCCATAAGATAGAAAGACTAATGGTTTCCACTGAAAAGATCATATTGTAAGGTATGGACATTCTATCGAAAAGGCCATGCTGTAAGATAGAATAAATCACAGCTCCTACCCAAAAGATTGTATTGTAAAGTAGAAGACATCTCATACTACCTATCAAAAGGACTATGTCATATGGTAGAGATATTGGTAACACTCCCCAAAAAAGTTATAACGTAAGGCAAGTGGAGGCCACTTAACCCATTTGATAAAAGTTGGTAAAAAGGGGCTGAGCATGTATGCCATATTGAGTTTACATCCCTTGATCATGATTTACAAGCATGTTTTACCTTAAGCATTGATCATGCATGCCATATTGACATTATACCTACCATTACCTATAAATATGCATTTCGATTATGTTGCCTATCCATTCCTAGCATTGCATCCTACATACTTAGTACATTCAAACATACTAATGCATACTCTATGCCTACATGATGTTACCATGTACGAATCGGAGCCCCATTTGATCATCCTCCTCCACCATGTGAATAATACGATCGTCTCTCAAACTAGTTGATGAGTCCTCCATTTCGGGGATGATATTTTTGATCTCATACTTTGTTTCAAGACTATCCTCTTTTATGTATATATTGACTATGAGGGTGAGCCCAGTAGCTTGTCTTGGCCCCTCCCTCTTATCTATGTAGTAGAGGTGTTGTTGGACATGTCATGTGTAATGTTATATTGATTATGAGGGTGAGCCCAGTTGCTTTGTCTTGGCCCTCCCTCTTATCTATGTAGTAGAGGTGTTGTTGGACATGTCATGTGTAATGTTATGAGCTTTGACTCTCTCTTGACTCTTGATGTTTATGATATGGAATTTGTCCCTTAGCCCCATTGTCCCTATTTTACTCTATTATTGTTTTATTTTATTGCTTCCGCGACCAAGACTGTGTAATGATATGTTAAAAGGTTTGCTTGGAGCCTCTTCGGGTTCCCTATGCACCGTGTCACGTCTAGGACCTAGGCTTGGGTCGTGACACAAGAATCAATTAATTTTTTATCAATTATTAAAAATATTTTAATTTGTCAATTATACTATAATTTATAGTATTTTTTATGTAATTATTAAATATATAAAAAAAGTAATAAAATAAAATAAACAAATTAAAACGGAAGAAGATATACCCTCAAAGTGCATGCGAACATATTGCCTACTTGAGCAGCTTCACTCCCTCTTATATATTCAAGTTCGTCTAAACATTAATTAATGTGAATATTTTAATAAAATATTCATATCAATCATTACTTTGTAATATATATGCAATTAAAACGTCCGAAGTGAAGAAGTAAAAAAGAACGAAGGGAGTAATATATGCAATCTTTTTTGTTCAAATTTCATTATCAAATAAATTAAATGATTGTTAATCGAGAAAAAAATGATAACTACAATATAACTTATTACTGATGTTTTGAAAAACGTGAGCAACATAATTAAGGTGACATATTTATCTGTTACACGATGAAACGTAAGCTTTTAAGTGCTTCATGCTGTGTTGAAAATTGTTATTTGATTCAAATCTCTTCTATTGCATAATATATTTATCTAGGCAGCTTAATTAGAGATGTTAAACATTCTATCTTACTAGGCCTTAGTATATAAATTTTAAATATAATTTAAATAAATAGGAGTTATATTCAATAATTATTTTGGTTGAATGATTATACTAAATTTGAACAAAATCATCTTCACTAATCTCATCTGAAACTTCATCTTAATCAACATTTTTGAGAACTATTTTTTGATACAAATATATTGTATTAAAACAATATATGTTAATGTCATAATAGATTCCCATTGTTCATTTCTGTTTAATTTTATACATAAATATACATGTAAGTTTCAAATATAATTTGAATAAATGTGCTTTTCAATATAGTATTTATTAAACCTGTTTTATATTATTTTACATGAGCTAAAAGTTTTTAGAAAATATTCCCTCAATAAATTTTGATTGAAAATGCAACTCAATTTATTTGGTTTTTGGGACAAACAGTTAGAAGTCAAAGTTGCCCTTTGAAAGTAAATGGTTGAAAAGAGATTGAAGAAGACAAAATTAACCACATGTGGGACATCATATTAATAAGAGAAACTAATAAAATTTATAATTTGCTTTAATTCTTTATAGATATAACTATAAATTATGTTTGATATATTTTTTGTACGAAAAATTTGATTTTGAGGTGTCTAAAGGAAGAAAAGGTGCAATTACTGGCCACATGAGTGACCTCTACAAGGACTATAGGCGCAAAATGAAAAAGTATTTTAATTCAAAAGCATCTTATCAACTTCGCCTATGAAACAAGCCGAAACGTATTAGTACCAACGAATGGAAGTATTTGGTCAATCTTTGGAGTGATGCTGACTTTCAGGTATATAGGATGTATTTTGTTTATATTATTGTTTAGTATTGAAATATTTTCTTTTTCAATTATAGAAACTAATGTTAGTTGATTATTTTTAACCTTTATTTAGAAGAAAAGCATGCAAAACAAGTCAAATAGATCGAAACGTTCCTTACCTCCATATATTAGAATCAAAAGTTTTGCACGACTAGACATGAAAAGGTACGTATCATAATATTTAGAACAAAATTAGAAGAATTATATTACATTAACTAAATTCAAACTGATGATAGTAATTATTATTTTATAGGCAAAAGCAGGAAACATTGCTTCTCGCGTTGAAGTTTTCATAGAATCTCGTAAGAGAAAAAAAGGAAAACAAGTAGATGCTTTTCACCACGATGCCAGTGTAATTTCTATGTGCTTATTTTTCTCTTTGTCAATTTAATAATTATGTACTTTCGTAGAGTGTGATCAATTCTTTTGATTGTAGGATCGATTTCACCAATTAAAAAGGCAACAACAAAAAAGAGAAATTTCCTTAAATAATGATGGATCTTTGAAAAGGTACTTGGGACCAAAAAATGGATATCTTCATGCATATGGTCTAGGAAAAAATATTAGTCAATACTTTGGTAGTAGACCATCAAAGGTTCAACTCATAAAACAATTAGAATCAACCAAAATAGAATCAAATGAGCATGTAGAAGAAGTCAAAAAGAAAGCTAAGGAACAAATTGAAGAAATGAAGAAAGATACAACCAATAAATTAGCAGATTTGAATAGAAAAATAGGAAGAAAAATGCTCAAGGTCGACAATCAAATGATTCTCTAACTGTAAGTAGCTTCTCTCTCTCTTTCTCTCTCTCTCTCTCTCTCTCTCTACAAATATATATATATATATATATGTGTGTATGTATGTATGTATGTATGTATGTATGTATGTATGTATGTATGTATTTCTTCATATATCAATGATTCAGTAAATATGTATTTTTTTTCAAAAAAATTACATTCAAATTAAATTGAATATTGTATTGTACGTCTTTTTCTTATGCGATTTTTGATTTTATTGCAGCTTATAAAGGAGTGATGAAAGCATCAAACCAAATTGATGGGACAAAAATTGCTATTAATCTTGTAAAAGAATATGTTAGAGTAAAATAATATTTTATCATTTTGAATGACATTGTTGAACCTTTATTAAGTCTTTTATCTAATATATTGTATTTGTTACATAATTTGATGTATTTTGCATTATTTTTATAAATTTCACGTCAAGTCACAACTATATTATATAAATTAGTAGCTACAATTTTTTAAATTTGTAACAAAACATACATAGTTGCCACACAAATAATAATATGTATGTATACACATTATCATAGCAAAAAAAAAAAATATTACCTACAACTTATATTATGTGACAATGAAGTATGAGGTTTTAGTTATGAAATTTTGAATTTGTAGCTATACATAAACTTCGATAATTGCCACGTATAAATGACATAGCTAAAATATTTAATTTTTCATAGCATTTTTTTTAAAGCCACAATAATATATATTTCATGGTTAATGGTATGAATTTTTAGCTACAACATGAGAGTATTTGTGGCAAATATGTTAAGTTATAGCTATAAATTTTTTTAATTCATTAACTAAATGTGAGTACTATTGCCACAAGATTAATTATAGAACTAGCCACCAAGTCTAAATTTTTGTGGTAAATATGTTTAAGTTATAGCTATAAATTTTTTTAATTCATTAACTAAATGTGAGTACTATTGCCACAAGATTAATTATAGAACTAGCCACCAAGTCTAAATTTTTGTGGTAAATATGTTTAAGTTATAGCTATGAATATTTTTAATTCATAACTAAATATGAGTACTATTGCCACGAGATTAATTATAGAACTAGCTACCAAGCCTAAATTTTTGTGGCAAATAAATTGAATCTTTTGCTACAATACTACACCTTGTGGCTACTAGAGTAAAGATAGGAAATATTTTGTTTATTGTGGCACAAGGATAAAATAATTTGCTCCAAGTATATTTTTTATGACAAATATTTTTTCTCATTAAAGCTACAATTAATTTTTATTTTGTAGCTATAAGTATAAATCCTTAGCCATGGATCATGTAAAGTCCGTAGCTAACTCTTAGCCATGCTACATCTTACTACGAAAGCTACGAAATAAAATATTATAGCTAAAACGTTTAGCTACGGAAAATTTCTTAGTTAGCTACAATGTGTTTTAAAGCTATAAGTTCATTTTCTTGTAGTGTCTTATATGTTGGTTATCGTCCCTTCCCATCTACGTATGACATGTTATGAGACTTGATAATTCTGCATATTATTTAATTATAGCTTATGTTCTTGGTTGCATTGCACCCCACATACTTAGTACATTTCAAGTACTAACACATACTTTTGCCTACATGATCTAACTATGTAGGGGTCAAAGCTTCTATTCATCCTCCTCCTCCTCCACATGGCGATACAATTTGATTGAAGATCACTTTTGGTGAGTCTTCCACTTCGGAGACAATAGCCATTTACGATCATGTTTTAGTAAGACTTGTCTACTTATGGATGTTATCTTTTGAGGGTGATCCCAAGAGATATCTTGGCCCCCGTTCCATTCGTATTAGAGGTGTTGTTGGATATTTAGATATGTATGTAATGAGCCCAACTCGTATTATGTTATGTATTATGAAAGACTTCCTTAGTCCCTTGCTCTCTCTTATGTGTTGAATGCTTGATGTATGGATGATATCGAAGTCCTAAGTCCCTAATTGCTCCCGTAACGTGAGTCATACTTACTTGCCCCTTAGACTTTAATTACTATATGATTCATGCTATCCTCTTCCCTATAATATCTGTATAGCATGAGTCCAAAGTCCCATTTCCCCTAAAGGTTTTGTGTTATTTGCTTTAATATTTTCTTCCACAACTAAGGATGTGCTATGTATGCTTGGGAGGCTTATTTAGGGTTCTTTCCAGTTCTCTATTTGTCGTATTATGCCTATGCCCTAGGCTTGGATTGTGACAAAGCTTAGTATCAGAAAACTAGGTTGGTAAATAATCCTCGAAAATTCAACACTACAACTATAAATGAAAGCCTATGAGGCGTTTTAGAAATGATTCACTTCTTCATATTCTATGTCATGCTTTAGACTTAAGTTAAGATTTAACTTATTCTAATGGATGGTCTTTTGCTCTTCTAGATCATGCCTCAAATACGAGTGGCTCATAAAGCTCCCATCTGAGGGTGAACCGGCCCCTCCGGCTCCACAAGTCCCCCAATGAAAAGAAGGGGTCAATCATGCTAAGTACCGGAATATGGTCACCTTATTGGAAATGGCTGTGGGCAACTAAAAAGTTTAAGCTCCTCATGCTCCTACTCCCACTTCAAGGGTGAGAGATTTCACAAGGATGAATCCTCTAGAGTTCTATGGCTCCAAAGATGAAGAAGACTCCCAAGATTCATTGATGAGGTGTACAAAGTTCTTGACATTATGGGGGTAGGCTCAGAGGAGAAAGCAAAACTAGTAGCCTATGATATAAAGAGCCTTGCTTAATTGTGGTTTGTTAAATGGAAGGGTGAAAGATGGGATGGAGATCCTATCTTTTGGGAAGAATTCAAGGTCATTTTCCTCAATTGTTTCTTTCCCATGGCGTTAAGGAAGGCAAAGATGATGGAGTTTATGAATTGCAAGAAAGGTTTTATAAGTGTTAGGGAGCATTTCCTAAAGTTCAACAACCTCTCTAAGTGTGCTCCTCACTTGGCTGCCGACCCTAGGGCAAGGATACACAAGTTTGTGTGGGGAGTGTCTAACTTGATCAATGAGGAATGCAGCACCACCATGCTCATAGGAGATATGGACTTGTCTAGGCTCATAACTTATGCTGAGCAGCTCAAAGGTGAGAAACTTAGAAAGAGGAAGAGTGGGAAGTCTATAAGGGATCGATATGAAATTGATGCTATTGTGGTGTCTCACTTCTAGGATCGTTAGGACTCAATTGCTCGTAAATATTGAAAACAAATGAAATGAATTATGGTGCTGACTATTATGTGTTGTTCGGGGAACAGTGGTATGTTGTTGGGAATGGTCTTGGGGCAATTATTTTCTCAAAACATTGCTTTAAACAAGTGCCTATTACATGTTTGACAAAATGTCCCTTAGAACCTGGAAAATATTCTGTTGGGTACCAACTGTTCTCTGCAAATGCGAACACTATTCTGGGAACACGAAGTTCTGGAAGCTCTTTAACCTCTGCGAACGTGGATAACCTTCCATGAATGCAGAGGTTAGAGTGATTTGAACTCTGCGAATGTGCCTATGTGGCCATGAATGCGGAGTATAAGTTGGTCACTATTTAAAAACAACATTTCTTCACTATTAATCTGAACCTTTTACCATTGATTTCTTCAGCCTAAATACTTCATTATACAATGTTTTAAATGTCTTTATGATTTTTTAACCTGTTAGGTTGTTGTAGGTTCGAGTGGAGATAAAATGGAACCTGAGCAAACACTTTATGATAATAAAATCCTTTCGGAGGCAGGAGAAGAGGATTATTTTGATCAAATCAAATTCCTTTAGCCCAATGCGTCTGAAAGTATGATGAATACTTAGGCCTGATACTTATTAGAGGAAAAAGGATTTGCTTGGAAAAAGTAGAGGAGAAGATGTTGGAGTTCTTTGGCGGACTATAGGCTTTAGCTTGGATGTGTTTTGTTGAGGAGCCGATTAGAGCAACCATACCATAGTAGCTGCCACAACCCAAGCCTAGGGCCTAGATGTGACATGACGAGTAAGGAACCTGAAAGGACCCCAAACTAGCCTCTTAGCATATCATTCACACATTCTTGGTCGTGAAAGCAAATAACCATTAACAAATGATATAATAAAGAGGGAAGTGGAGCTAAGGGAAGCCTTAGATAATCACAAAAGCATAAAAGAGTCAAGCTCATAGCATAAATACATCATAGTATCTAACAACATCTCTAACTTGGAATGAAGTGGGGTCCAAGACACTTTCGGGGCTCACATTCATAATAATAAGTATTTAAAATAAGAAGGAGTCTCAACATAACATGAAGTAAATAGATATTGTCCTCGGAATTAAGGACTCACCAAAGCTTTCTTCGAGAATTGAAGTAGCCATGTAGAGGAAGATGATCGAAAGGAGCTCCGATTCCTACATGGTGATATCATGTATGTATAGAGTATGCGTTAATATATTTGAATATACTAAGTATGCAGGATGCAATGCAACAAAGACATAAGTCAATATGTTCAAAATGCATAATCATAAGTAATGGATATATATAATCTCAACATGGCATGCATGATCAATGCTTGTAATAAAACATGCTTGTAAAACAATCAACTTACATAACACATAATACATGTGTGGGAAGAGACCTTAACCGAAAAAGACCAAATGAGCTGCTACTTGAAATCCAAGGCATGTCACCCCCTTAGTAAGGTGATCGAGGCATGTCACCCCTTGACAAGGTGATCGAGGCATGTCACTCTCTTGATATAGTATGGCCTACTTGCTAAGACAACTATACAATGAATAATCTGAGGTATGTCACCCCCTCATCAAGGTGATCGAGGCATGTCACCACCTCTACAAGGTGTGGTATAACTAGATGGATCCACTAGAAAGCGATGAGAGATCATGTATAATCCTATGGTGGCACATAGTTTAGAGACTAAGACTTTATATAAGGACTCCTTGAGTCAAGCCCGCATTTTAACCTCAATCGGTGCTAAGTCAAATCCTACAGAATACATGAAATAGTCAGCCCGCATTTTAACCTCAATCAGTGCTAAGTCAAATCCCACGGAATATATGAAATAGTCATACTTTAACCATAACATGAATAACTTGTAAGAGACATGATGAGATGACTTGAGTAGCTCATAAACATGCTTGACCTCTTATAGTGAGGCTAACTTGAACATGAGAGTACATAATAATCATACATGATCCCTTGTTTTAACGTGAATGACTCACAAGAGGTGAAAATCTTGAAATAGGGCTTAACTTGATACTTGCAACATCATAGATACTTTTCGTGAATTTAATACATGCTTGAAAGCCCTTAATCATCATAAAGTCAGTTGACTAGTAAATTATGTAATAGATCATCAATAATTTGAGAATTTTTGTCATGTCATTTTACCAAACAGATGGTGGGTTCATGATACTTGTTCAAAAGCATGCAATTCAAGAGTGAAATAATAAGAGTAAATTTAATGCAACAACCCAACAAAATGTAGTTAAACCCTCATGTAGGGTACCTTGAAATC
>DF361909.1:0-11194 GCA_000787875.1 Solanum virginianum
TAATAAAACAGAGGAAACTCTGCCGAAATTTCTGCAAATAAATAGTGTCCAAAAGTTAATTTTTGGTTTAGTAGCGTCGTCTGGGTGCCCCAATCGGGTACCAGTCATGGTCCATAGGTTGGGTCGTGACAATTGACACATATAGTTACTAGCCAATGTCAAAGGCAAAAAAGTCCTGTTATAGGTACAGGTGGTGTAAATAAGGCAGCAGGCACGAGGATACGTGATTTCCTTGATTTGGACCCTCCATCCTTCACTAGGTCAGATCCTAATAAAGATCCCCAAGACTTTATTATTCAGATTCAACACACTTTAGATGTCATGCATATGAGCGGTATAGAAACTGTCAAGTTAGTGACATACAGGTTGAAGGGTATGGCTATATTGTGGTATGAAGACTAGAAGCAATTTAAGGATATAGATGCACTTCCAACTACTTGGAAAAAGTTCAAAGAGGCATTTCTTGACCATTATATGCCATTAGAGATCTGAGAGGCTTGTGCAGATGAGTTCTTGAAGCTGTTCCATGGGAATATGACTGTGAGAGAGTACAACCTCCAATTTAATTCCCTGTCCAGGTATGCTCCTAATGTAGTTGCTACTATGACAGATAGAGTTCATTGATATATGGATAGGTTGGATACATATCTGGTCAGACACTGTACTATCTCTTCCCTGAACAAATACATGGATATGGCGAGAATGCAAGCTTTTGCACAGAAACTGGAGGATCAAAGGGAAAGAAGAAGGACACAAGAGCTAGAAAGGGCACAGTCCAAGAGGGCTTGGTCTACAGAGAAGTTTACACCATCCCAAAGTGAGATTAGGCCTCGATTTTCTAATAGACTGCCTAGGCCATCATCCTCTTATGTAGCCAATGCTCCACTATAATATTAGGGGTTTAGAAGAAATCAGTTGGGTCAAAGGAGTGAAGGGAAAGGCGCTCGAACAACGGGTTATTCCGCAGGCCAACAAATGACTCCTATGCAGTCGTGTAGATAGTGTGGGAGAAGTCATTCGGGTGTATGTCATGTTGGGGCAGATGCTTACTATTGTTGTGGTTCACTAGGGCATATGATAAGACATTGCCCGAGGAGATGAATAGGTGATATAGCACAACCTACTAGATAAGTTATTGCATCATCATCATCAGTTCCTCTAATAGGTAGGGGTCAACAAGCACCTATGGGTCATGGTAGAGTTGTAAGAGAGGCATCTAGCTCTAGCAGAGTCCATAATTGCACCTATGCTCTGGGGAGTTGACAAGATTTGGAAGCTTCACCCGATGTGGTCACAGGTACATTGTCCATCTTTTCACATAATGTATATGCCTTAATTGATCCTGGATCTATGTAATCATACATTACCCACTAGTTGCTGGAAAGCTTACGAGGACACCCAAATTATTGAACAAGCCAGTTAAAGGATCCACACCAACCGATGAATCTATTAAGGCTAGAAGGGTTTATTATGACTATGTAGTGACTGTTTATAACCGTGACATATTGGCTGATCTTATAGAGCTAGAAATGGTGGTATTTGATGTTATAATGGGTATAGATTGGTTAGTTTCTTGCTATACCACTGTGGATTGATGAACTAAGAGAGTGTACTTCCACTTTCCAAATAAGGCAGTTCTTGAGTGGGAAGGCAATGTTAGGGCACCAATGGGGAAGTTTATCTCTTATTTTAAGGCAAGAAAGATGATATCTATGGGGTATATATACCTCCATATAGTATGACCCCGACAAAATTATATGAATTAAAAGATTAATTGAAAGATTTATTGGAGAAGGGGTTTATAAGACCTAGTATGTCCTTTTGGGGTGCACCAGTGTTATTTTTATGTGAAAAAGATGGCACCTTAAGAATGTGTATCGACTCTCGACAATTGAATAAGGTGACAATTAAGAACAAATACCCACTCCCCAAGATTGATAATTTATTTAATCAGTTACAGGGTGCCAAATGCTTTTCAAAAATTGATTTGAGGTTTTGCAGGTTATTATAAGAGGTTTGTTGAGGGTTTTTCCGCTATTTCTGCACTTTTAACAAAGTTGACACATAAGGCAACTAAGTTTCAATGGAATGTTGTATGTGAAAGGAGTTTCCAAGAGTTAAAAGATAAGCTAATTGTTGCACCTATTCTAGTACTTCCAGAAGGCACCGAGTGGTATATAGTGTATTGATATGCTTCAGGAGTTCTCTAAAAGTGTGTACTGACATATCGTGGTAGGGTAATTTCTTATGTATCTAGACAACTCTGGCCATATGAGAAAAACTATCCAACATATGATCTTGAGCTAGCAGCGGTTTTTTTTCCTCTGAAAATATGGAGCCACTATTTGTATGGGGCTCACGTTGACATCTATACTGACCATAAGAGTTTGCAGTGCATTTTTAAGGAGAGTACAACCTCCAATTTAATTCCCTTTGTATGGGGCTCACGTTGACATCTATACTGACCATAAGAGTTTGCAGTGCATTTTTAAGTAGAATGACCTAAACTTAAGATAGCGGAGATGGTTAGAGCTAATAAAAGATTATGACGTATATACTATACCATCTAGGGAAGGCAAATGTGGTAGTTGATGCCCTGAGTCGTAACGTACTCATGAATAGTAGTGACCAGGCCATGGTAAGTCAAGGGGTGGCTAAACATCTATGATAACTAGCTAGTTTAGGGGTTTGCCTTCTTGAAACACCAAAGGAAGAGGTTATTGTAAATAATGCAACAACATCTTCATTGGTAATAGAGGTTAAAGAAAAATAGTTCGAGGAATGGTAGAGTTGTAAGAGAGGCATCTAGCTCTAAACTATGCAACAACATCTTCATTGGTAATAGAGGTTAAAGAAAAATAGTTCGAGGATCCTATTTTATGACAACTTAAAGACAAGGTGATTTAGGGTATGATAAAGGGCTTTGACCATGCCCAAAATAGAGTACTATATTTCCAAAATAGATTATATGTACCTGATATTAATGGTTTAAGAAAAAGGATAATGGAAGAAGCCCATCTTTCTAGATATTCCATCCATCCAGTATCAACTAAGATGTACCATGACTTGAGAGGAATGTTTTGGTGGGGAGGCATGAAAAAGGACTTTGCAGAATTTGTGGCTCAATGTCCAAATTGTTAATAGGTGAAAGTGGAACACCAAAAGCTAGGAGGTTATATGCAGTGTACAAAAATTCCAAAATGGAAGTGGAATATGATCAATATGGATTTTGTTATCGGTTTACCTCGCTCATTTCAGAAGTTTGACTCCATATAGGTAATAGTTGACAGACTCACAAAGTCAGCACATTTCTTGCCAATCAAGAGTGATTATATAGCTAAGAGTATGACAAACTATACCTCAAAGAGATAGTTAGGTTACAAGGAGTCCCGATCTCCATTATATCTGATCAAGGAGCTCAATACACTGCACAATTTTGGAAGTCCTTCCAAAGAAGCTTAGGGACACAAGTGAATTTAAGTACAACATTCCACGCTCAAACAATCGGTCAAGCAGAACACACCATTCAGATACTTGAAGATATGTTGCAAGTTTGTGCATTGGACTTTAAAGGTAGTTGGGTGGACCACTTCCCACTTATTGAATTTTCCTATAATAATAGCTACCACTCTAGCATCAAGATAACACCTTATAAAGCTTTGTATGGAAGGAAATGTAGGTCGCCAATTGTATAGTTTGAAGTGGGTAAACCCATCTTTCTTAGGCCAGATCCGCTATAATAAGCTATGGAAAAAGTTAAGGCAATACAACAATGGCTAGCAATAGCCCAAAGCCATCACAAATCATATGCGAATGTTAAAAGAAGAGGGTTGGAATTTTCAGTAGGTGATTGGATATTCTTAAAGGTATCCCCAATAAAAGGGGTTATGAGATTTGGTAAGAAAGGGAAACTGAGCCCATGTTACATAGGACTATATCAAATATTAAGGGGTTCGAGTAGGTCAGATATGAATTAGAGCTACCCCAAGAGCTTTCAATGGTTCATCCAGTATTCCATGTCTCAATTCTTCGAAAATAAATAGGTCACCCATCTTGTATTAGTCCTATTGAGGATGTGCAGGTTACAGATGATCTCACATATAAATAAGTACCTATTGTTATTCTAGATTGTCAAGTTAAGAAGCTAAGAAATGAAGAAATATCTTCAGTAAAGGTACTTTGGAGAAACCAGTAGGCCGAAGAGATAATATGAGAGGTTGAGGACATGATGAAATCAAGATATCCATACTTATTTGAAGCTAAAGAGAAAGTCCAACATGTAGAATTGGGACACTGATAGGTACGTGTGATTTAATACTTAGCGTGTTGTCAAAACTTTGTGTAAATAAAGGTTGGAACTTGGTTAAACTGCCTAATTATGCTAGCATTCGAGGATGAATGTTCCTAGGGGGGAGGATTTAACACCCCACACATTATATATATGAGTACTATGCACATGAAACATGATATGGACTTTCAAATTAATGTCAATTTTTAAAAGTGCGTGAATCTCGCGTTAAAAGACGATATGTGTATCTAATGCTTGAGAGGGTTGAGTGTATATATGTTTGGTGTCAAATTAAGGAGATTACGACCTTAAATAAATTGAGGGAATTTAGATTCTTGTAGGACTTAGGAAGCTAGAAGGTGAGTCATCTACTTTCTTAGCTTAAGCGTGCTAGTTAAATGGAGACAAGGCCCGACGTCGAATTTGTCAAATCCTGATTATGAATAAAGTCCATGTTAATGATGTATCTTTTGCCCACGTTTTAGCACTATAAATATGCTATAATAAAATCCCAATATGAAAAATAAAAATGGCCCAATTACATCGCAATACACTTGACTTATTTGGCCCAAGTTAAGTGAAGAGGAATTTCAAAATTCGGCAGCAAAGGCCCATCTATTTATAGGCCAATAAGGCCCAAGTTAAATCATTCAAGAAGCTGCATCACCAACTTAGTATATAAGGCTGATAATACCTTAGTAAGTCGAACAAATTTCCCTTTTAAAAAGGATTAAAGTAGCTCTCATGAGTTATTCTAACTTGAACACAAGAAAAATCAGATTGCTCTCCAAATTTCCTCTCAACTTTTTCTTGGTTTTTCAAGCAGCTACAAAAGACCTGAAGGGTTCTTGGAGAAGCTATACACATTTAGGGTAAAGGTAAATATGGTTAGTTATGTGTTTAGTATAGTTTTATTATGAAAAACAAGAGATTATGTTGGTTATATTGATGCTGAAATCATTGGACAACATATGTTGGAAATGTTGTTGTGCATTTTTTCTTGTTAGTTGAGAGGTTTTTATATTCTTGGTTGGCTGTATTATGAAGTACAACTTATGTCTTTAACAAAGGTTGATTTGGTAGTTGTGTAACCAGGCAGATTCACTGCTTGTACAGCCTAGTGCAATTGTGTTCTTGATTGGAACTTGTGGGCTGATGTATATAAGGCTATTGCCTCACGTCCTTCATGAATGATTTGGTATTGTCAAGCAGAACTGGAACTTGTGGGCTGATGTATATAAGGCTATTGCCTCACGTCCTTCATGAATGATTTGGTATTTTTATGAGACTGTTTTAAGTCCATTGTTATTTATAAATGTGTTAATAACAGTTTTGTTAAAGTTGGGATAGGTTTGAAATTGTCTATGTCGAAATGTAGAGAAAAGGTGTAATGTTATGCTGCCCATTTGTATGTTGCGTAAACGTGTTGTGTATTCTGTTTTGTGGGCTGTTATAAGGCTGATATGGCTCTAAAATAGGTTGTACATAATGTGTATATGATAATGTGTATTAGAAAATACGATTAGAGGTGAAAAGGGTTGAAAGAATGCACTCGGTTTTGTAGATATTCGTTTGCTGCCCGTTTGTTGCTTTTATAAGAATGGGTTATCAAGATGTGTCTATTGGTCGATAATGATAGTTTTATTACTTACTATGTTGTATCTAAATATTTTGAGGAAAGGAAGGTTATCCCCAAGTAATAGCGAGGTCGTACAACGAAGTATGTAAGGTTATTTGCTTTTATATTACTTGGCATGAAATCTTGAGTCTACCATGGTACATAAAGGCACTTACCAACTCCGACAATACTATTAACCATGTCTCAACTCTTTCATATGTTCATAAGCTTCCATACATAGTCACCTTCAAATCTACATACATATGTTGCTACCAAGTTACATAGGTTCTTTTTGCTAAATAGAGTGCATAGGTTGTTTCATCTCATATGCATTTCATTATTTGTGTAACATACTCTTTTCATTGTTTATTGTCTTGTATGGTTATCTACATGTCACATGCTGCCTATACAATTCTATAGCTCTAATATTGTGACCACTAAAAGATTATCTGAAAGGTAATTGAAAGGTAAAGTATATTGCTTATAGATAGGTGGTAGCCCGAGGGGTGGAAGAATATCCTAGCCAGGGACAATCATATCATAGTGGGTAGCACTAAGGGCTAAGGAAGATCCTAACTAAGAAAGAACCTGATACAGTTTACCACTGATCAGTTGGTCATTTTACAGTACATGTTGTGCGTAGATTTTATAGTAAAGGTAAAGTGATATAAAGAACATAAAGTATATGATCCCACAATATAACTAAAGGTAGTCTCTTATCATACATCAGTGCATAGTTTCATTTGAGTTATTATTTCATATACAGTATTTCCTTCGATATATATTTAGTACATTATCCCGTACTGACATCCCTTACGGGGGAACTGCATTTCATGCTACAGGTACATATGCTAGTAGATCTTCCCAATAGGAGTATAAGATATCCAGTTGTAGTTACCAAGCTCTAAGTTGCTTCGGGGTTTTGCATGTATAGGGCTTATATTATTTTGTGTTGTATAGTTAGTCAAGGGGGGCCTATCCCGAACCTTATCAAATGCTTGTCCTTATTTAGAGGCTTTGTAGACTATGTAAATTAAAGTTGTTCATGTCTCATACTTTAGACAATGTGGCCCTAATGGCCTAGACATATGCATTTTATTTTGGATTGTTAAAGGAATGTTAAGTGTAGAAACACGTTCTTATTTGTATAGAAAGTGCATGGGTAAAGGTTGGTTCTCCCGAGCCTTATCGGCTATGGGCGCTGGTCCACCTTAATGGGATTTGGGGCGTGACACCTAGGCCCTTGACTCTGATAGATATTAGAAGTTTCTTAGGTTTATCGGGTTTCTACCAGAGATTTGTGGATGGTTTCTCTTCTATTGCTTCCCCCTATGACTAAGTTGACCCAAAAGAAGACAAAACTTATTTGGACCAATGAATGTGAAGAGTTTTCAAACCTTGAAAGATAAGCTTATTTTCTCTCCTATTTTAGCCTTACTAGAAGGTTTAGAAGGGTTTGTTGTTTATTGTGATGCTTTAAGTGTTTGTTTGGGGTATGTGTTGATGCAAAATAGAAAGGTTGTAGCATATGCCTGTAGGTAACTTAAGGTGCATGAGAAAAATTATCCCACTCATGATCTTGATCTAGTAGTTTTGGTGTTTGCTTTGAAAATTTGTCATTACTATTTATATAGGGTTCATGTAGATGTGTTTACTGACTACAAGATTCTCCAATACATGTGTTCGCAAAAAGATCTTAACTTGAGGCAAAAAAGGTGGTTAGAACTCCTTAAGGATCAATACATGAATGTGCACTATCATCCCGACAAAGCTAATGTTGTGGGCAATGCTCTAAGTAGAGTGTTCATGGGTAGCCTAGCTTACATTGATGTTGGTGACAAGGAGGTGGGTGGAGAAGTACATCGGTTAGCTAGGTTGGAGGTTAGGTTGAATGAAGTTAAAAATGGTGGTGTAGTAGTTATTGATGGTACTAAATCTTCTTTGATGGAGGAAGTCAATTTAAAACATGACCTTGACCCCGTCTTTCTAAAGTTTGAAGGCCTTGGTAAGATGGTAAAGTGGAGCTTTTCTCCCAATGGGGAGATGGTACCCTTAGGTATTAATGTAGGCTATGTGTTCTTAATGTTGATAATTAAGTTTACTTGAAAGTCTCACCCATGAAAGGCGTGGTCTGATTTAGCAAGAAAGAAAAACTGAGCACAAGATTTGTGGGTCCTTAGTGGTTGAGGAGGATTGGTAAGGTTGCTTATGGATTGGAGTTTCCTATGGGTATAAACATGGTTCATACAGTATTCCATATGTCCATGTTAAGGAAGTGTGTGGGTAGCCCAAATGTTATAGTGTTCATAGAGCTTGTAGGTGTTGTGGAGGATAATATGACTTATGAAGAGGTCCCTCTGGATATTTTAGATGGACAGGTGACATAAGGTTAAGGAATATTAGCATCTGTCAAAGTCCTTTGAAGAAATGAACAAGTTGAAAGTGCCACATTGGAAGCCGAAATGAACATGAAAAAATGATCCATACCTTATCCACTCTACTCAAGTCGAACACAATAGTACAGATAGTTTTTTCAACACTAGGAAACTTGGTTGATTCGTGTAAGGAAACCAGTGACAACTATCCTTATACCTTGCTTGGTTCATATACGAGAATATAACTTTGATGCATTTTTATTAGTCTGTGTATCCCCGCTCAACGATATAGTTAGACAATCATTAACGGTAGGCCAACAGAGATATGCAACCCTGTTCAAGGAAATTAAACACCATAAATCAATAATTAGGAAACTAGACATAAATAGATAGACTAGACAGAGTCGTAAAGTTTACAACCCTGGAATTACCTATCAATTGATATCTTGTCATAAAAGTCAGATTAGTTTATTAGAAATTTCTTCATTACACGTTATTTTACTTAAATCCAAAAATCTTTTTACTAAAAGCACCATAAATGTTATAACTGATATTGATTACTAATTACATTCAAATCCTTTGGGTTCGACAACTCGGCTCTTTAATTAGGGTCACTATATTACTTGTGGGAGCACATACACTTTCATGTGCCGGGAGCAACAAGTTTTTAGTGTCGCTGCCAGAGATTTAAAACAAATTAGTTGATTATCAAAGTTGTCTTGTTTTGTCGTGTTAACTACACTGTATCTTAGCAGTATTTTTATGAAGGTGATTGATAAATAAGCTGGAAGATCAGGACTCTTGTTTTCATCAATCCAAGAGGAAAGCAGGAGTTTTGTTCGAAATACCATCAATTAAACTCATAGAGCAGGAGGAGCAAGAGGATAGCAAGGTTAAGATTCATCATATTGTGGAAATCATGTCAAACAATAACCCACCCACACCACTAGCACCTACTGCAAATGCACCACCCGCACTGAGGCCAGTGAAAATGCAGCAATTTCGAGAAACTCTAATGTTACTAGTGGTTTTATTAAGACTAAGCCTGGTGGTTAGTGGGAGCTCAAACAGAATATGGTCCAGTTGTTACACTCTACTAGACAGTTCATGGAGTTTTCTCAAGTAGATCTATAAGTTCATCTTCAAAAATTTTCTTGAGATTGCTGAAAATTCCATTCCTACGGGGCTACACCATGACTATGTGTGGATGACTTGGTTCCCCTTTTCACTGGTGGAGGAACCCCAGAGGTGGTTGCAAATTAAGCAACCAAACTCCATAGCATCCTGGGATGACCGGGCTCATAAGTTTCTCACATGATTCTTCTGATCTGGTAAAACAACCAAACTTAGAAGTGAGATCCTAAGTTTCAAGCAAAGGTCTGGGGAGAATCTATATCAGGTATGGGACAGGTTCAAAACTCTGTTAATCAATCGTCTACATCATTTTCAGGTTAATAATGTACTAGTCCATACCTTCATTGAAGGGTTGGAATCCAATACCAAGATTCTTCTGGATTCAGCTGGAAGGGGTCAAGCATTGGAGAAGGCATATGATATGTTTTATGCTCTTCTCAACAAAATTACTCTGGGATACCCAAAATGGAATGGAGGATCCAGTAGAGTGACAATCCAGAAGTAGGCTGGTGTATTAGAAATTGATGTAATAATGAGCCTGCAGGCTCAAATGGTGGCTATGCAGAACATGATGACCATAAACTTTAACAATTTGATTTTGAGTCTGCAACAACAAGCATCAGTAGCTATGGGTCAACAACAAGTCCACATCAATGTGGTACAATAACAGCAAAAACCTAGTTCCTATGATGTTTGTGGTAGTGGAGACAACACAGTTGAATCATGCGATGCTAATCCAGAGGCAGTGAACTTTGTCGGCAATGCTAATAGAGTGCGCTATTTGTCATGACCCGAGCCTAGGGTTTAGAAGTGACCAGCCAATGGGGAACCCAAAAAAACCCAAAACAAGCCTCGTAGAATACCATTACATATCCTTTGTTGCAGAAACAATAAATCATGGCATTAATAGATATAACAAGGAAAATGGGACTAGGGTGTCCATATCATAACATCAAAGAACAAGTGAGTCAAGACTCATAGCATAAATACAATACATGTCCAACAACACCTCTACTACACATATTAGAATGGGGGCCAGGACAAGCAACCTAGCTCACCCTATTAGTCAATACATGAATAAAAGTAAGATAGTCTTAGTACAAAGCAAGAGATCATAAGTAATGTCCCCTAAATGGAGAACTCACCAATAAGTTTGATAGACAATCCTTCTAGCCATGTGAAGAAGGAGGATGATCAATTGATGCATCGGTTCCTACATGGTGACATTATGTAGGCATAGAGTATGCATTAGTATGTTTGAATGTACTAAGTATACAGAATGCAATGGAGCAAGAGGAAGGAATCATAGGCAAAATGTATAATCATAAGCAATTAATAGTACACTAAAAATATGGAATGTATGAATGACGCTTTCAGTAAAACCACGCTATATAGAACATAATATGTGTGTAAGGAGTGACCATTCTTAATGCAAGACAAGGCTTACTATCCCTTTGGATAGG
This sequence comes from Solanum virginianum, assembly GCA_000787875.1. NCBI lineage: Eukaryota > Viridiplantae > Streptophyta > Magnoliopsida > Solanales > Solanaceae > Solanum > Solanum virginianum. Next base: position 10,879 of record DF361909.1, read on the forward strand.
CATATGAGGTACAAACCCCTTCATGAGGTTGATGGAGTACGAACCCCCACCGAGTTTAACAAATTATAATTCCCCCATCAAGCTTGTCGGAGTACAAAACCTCATCAAGGTTGATGGATACCAACACCCAATAAGGTTACTTGGGATTACTACTCTCTGACCTTGGTGATAGAGATACTAACCCTTTAATAGATGACCGGGGCCTACAACCCACCGAGCTAGGCTTGGTCATCCCTAAGACTATAGAGATAGTATCATATATATATATATATATATATATATATATATATATATATATATATATATATACACACAC
>DF361909.1:11218-26456 GCA_000787875.1 Solanum virginianum
TATATATATATATATATATATATATATATATATATATATAGAGAGAGAGAGAGAGAGAGAGAGAGAGAGAGAGAGAGACACACACACACACTCCATACATAATCATATACATACATTTATTTTCATCATCATTTCATCATTCTTACATCATCACTTTATCATTATGTGGTCATTCAACTCATAAAGCATGGATTGAACCTTCAATTACTCAAGAACCAACAACCGGACATTTTATCAAACACTTAGAGGGTGTGTAATGCTAGTATAAAACCATGTTGTTCAAGAGCGAAATCATGCTAGAAAAAAAGTGTAAAGACATCAATAAATACTAGGTAACACCCTCAAACAATATATATAAAAAATCTTCATCAATTCTCACAATAGACCTTAGATTCATTGGTCAAACATAGTAAAATAGTTATAATTTCATAAAACTCAACATAGTGTGCAGCAAATTTTATAATAAATAAGACCCATGAATAAATCAACTTTAAATCATGCAATTTTGAATAAATAGAGCTTGGGTATCATGGGTTAAAGAAACCCATGAAAGGAACTCACAAACCTTAGCTTCGGAGATGAACTTGATGAAGATTGGGGATAGAGACTTGATGCTTGAGTGGTAATCCTTATATTTGAAGAGGGTTTTGAGACTTGAGTTTAGGAGTAAAATACTTGGTTAAGTGTTTGAATGAATGTGGGGGAATATTTAGAATGATATGAGGGCGAAAAATGGCTAAGTATAGGTATTTTTCATATTAGGGAACACTTAGGCCCAAGACATAAAAGTTTTGGACTAAAGTCAAAACTAGACCAAAAAATACTAGTGTTCACCCTTGGCGCATCACACCAGTGGTGCGAAAATCTCTTCGAAAATGCATTTTTGGAAAAGAAAAATTTCTAATCGTTTGCTCTTAAATCAGGGCTAGACCCATTTTTCACTCAAAATAACCCCTTAAACAAGAATATGCAGTTAATTTTTTGATATCTCACACAAATTTTGAGATATATGGAAATTACAATTTCATGCACTTTTGAGGCACATTTTTGTGTACTATTTTGGGTCGTTACACTATCAAGGATTCGGGAACACATATAACCTGAATTAGAGAAACCACCCAAACTTCTCATGGAGTGGCAATCAGTATAATCATGGGCCACAACAACAAAGACCACAGGATGGAAATACATATCAGAATCAACCAACTCAGCAGCCTAAAAGATAGGCCAATCCAAAAACCTGACAGACAGTGAGGTGTTGAGGCAGATCTTGACAAACCAAAACAAGCAAGAAGACGAGATTCAAAGGCACAAGCAGGATCTGCAAAACTCAGAAAAATAGTTGGGACAGTTGGCTAGCTCAACAAATTCTAAACCTTAAGGGGGCCTACCAGGAAACATCAATCCCAATCTAAAGCAGTTCAATGTAGTTAGCATAAGGAGTGGAAGGCCTTTACTGAATTTGTCACCAAGAAGAAAAAGAGGGATGATCAAGATGCTATATAAAACAATAGGGTTGGAAATCCCAGTCAAGCACTGAAGAGGCAACTTTATTGCCACAACATCCACCTCTATTCCCTCAAAAGCTCAAGAATATAAAGAAGGATGATTGCTTTTAAAAGTTTATCGGTTTGCTAAAACAGGTAGAGATTAACTTACCATTGATTGATATATTGCAGGGAATCCTAAAAATGCCAAATATGTCAAGGACATTATTGCTAACAAAATGAAGTGGCCTTAGTGTGAGACTGTGGCATTGATAGAGGCTTGCAGCTCCAAAATTCTCAATAAATCACACTTTCCAACAAAATTAAAAGATCCAGGAAACTCCTTGTGCAAGTAACTATTGGGAGTCATCTAAATATTAGGCTCTTGTGTGATCTAGGAGCGAGCATAAACCTCATGCCCACTTCTTTGTTCCTAAAGCTGGGACTTGGAAGACCGAAGTCGATCACTATTGCTTTACAACTGGAAAATTAGTTTGTGGCTAGGCTTGATGGGGTTATGCCCGTATGACTTGGGAAAGTCTGAGTACCCTCACCATACGAGCTTGAGTTTTAGTGTGGGTTATGAGAATGGTTTCTTATGTATTGATTTTTCCCTAGTGTTTTGTAGGTACTATGTCTTCCCATGGATGATGAGGCGGTCTGCGAAGCAGACCAGGGGTCTCCAACACTCAGAAGCGAACTCGAGATGTCCCATAAGTGACCCGCGACACTAGAAGAGGCCAGTAGGCCAGATTTGGGGCCACAATAGTAGATAGAGAGAGAGAAAACAATGGTATCGAGCTCAAGATAAGATGAAGTACTACCCGGACATCCCGATCGACTCTAAGTTATTCAAGAATGATGGCATTGATGTAGACTTGCCAAGGGACAAATACTCACAGATTCTTAATAAGTGCAATAAATTGAGGTTGGGGTTCTCATTCCAAGACCCCATCCTTGCAACCTAAGCTTGGTGCGAGTATTCTATACCTATATGAGCAAGGATCGAGGTCCTAATTACTTGTGGTTCATGGAATAGAGGTGAACTTTTCACCTCTTACTATTAACATGGTCATCGGCACCCCCAAAGAGGTCTTCGAGGGCGTTTTTGATGAGCTATACCTTCACCCACCATATGAAGGTATCACTACACTCTTTCAGGGCCAACCTCTACTACTAAGTAGGTGTGACATGTTGAGAGGGTCTACCATCTGTCATTTCCATTTTCCTATATGTCAAACGTGGCCCGAGTCTTGGGTTAAGATAGTGACGCACTCCTTCATCCTAGGGCATCACTTCACAAATGTGAAAAGGGATCAAGTTTGTCTCACATATATACTTATGACGGGGACGCAATTGAACTATGGCGCCATCTTCAGGCTAGCGATACGGAAGGCTAAGACCCATAAGGGTCATATGTATATTTTTGGGGTGCCTTATTACCACTTTATGTTATAGGACATATGTGCCAGAGGAGGAGGAAGACTATTACCCTGTCATCCAGCCCCCCATGTTGCCACCAACATCAAGGGGATAGATGTATCTTTGGGCCCAGTCTTGACCACTACTGAGAGGGCTTACCAGGATGAGCTGATTGCAGGTCATATGTATGGCCTTGAGATGCCATGACACTGGACTGGTGACCAGCCCTCTATGAGAGTAGAGTTGTAGGAGGTTGAGGTATAATACCTACTGAATGCTCATGCTAAAGCAATGTTATACATTGGGCAATGATTTATTGAGCTTGTGGAGGATGATAGGCCCATAAGCCTGAGAGAGGCGTATGATGAGAAGAAGGATGAGATAGTCGATTTGCCATCAGTATACATAGGGGCGAGCTCATCCTACCAGGGCCCGCTGATTGGTGAGCACCTTGATTACCGCCTTATGAGTTTTTTATGGTTAGCACTGAGGGCAGTGCTAAGTTTAAGTGTGGGATGGGGATTTATTTATCATTATACTTCTATTTTTCTATTTCTATTGGCATGTATTAAGACCACAATTTCTATTTCTGCTTTGTGGTGTTATTGGTTATGTTTGCACATCTATTTTAATATTAGGATTGAACATCTTTTATTTTATGTTGGGTCTGTAATTAAAAATTATTAACTACTTCTATGTATAGAATTTTCAGTGTCATGATTTTGTGAATATAATGAGTTAATGGTAGTTTTCATATGTTGTAAATAGTTGTGTTAGTCATAGGTGAGTGATGGGGGCCCTATGATGGATGGATGATGAATGTCCTAAGGGAATTCATCAAATTGAGTTCATGCAAAGTATGGTAATGTACAAACGAGCATCAAGCCTAAACATTCGAACTTAGTTTAGGGGTAGTTGCTTAATCCTAGTAAGTCACAATTCTATGCATGCTTAATTAACTGAATTCATGTGAATTCCATTATAGAAACTCTAGTGTTAACCTTATGAATAAAGTGAACCAAGAACGAGTGAGCTAATTGTGAGTCTCAGTTGCGATAGGTTCAAGAACTTTCTTGGTATGTAAAGTAGACTTGGTAGGAGTCAAAATTAGAGGAGAGGATCTAGGCATTTCTTTGCTAGTGGAAAATAACCATAGTTAGCCTTTTTTGAGCCTTACCCTACTCTTTGATTGACCATAATTCAAGTCAATTCCTTTTCATTGATAATGTATCCATATTTGATCCTAATTCCCCAACCCTTTAGTATGGTGAATCAGAGGAGGTGGAACTTGAGTAGACACTTGAAGGCTGAGAAATAGTAGAGTGTCAATAAAAAAGAAGAAAAAAATGAGAATAGTATCAACCAAATTATGTTGGTCCACGTTATCTCCGCATCGCTGAGCAAACATCGATGCATACTATTTGGTATAAAGTGTAGTCATTTATCTAGTGTTGATCCACAATGCCTCCGTGTTGTGAATCTATCACAGATACATATTGGTTCAAAAAACATTTAGTTTTAGTCATTTACTTTGTAGGGTGTCTACGTTTTTGTAGTGGGTTTATTTTGTGTTCAGAGGTTAATAAATAAGAGTACTCATAACATGAGTTAAAGGAGGGTAAAAAGGGTTTTTGAATCAACAAAAGCAAGAAAGGATGTGAAGTGTGTGCTACGAGCAAGTGGGAATTAAGCCATGTCAGCCATATCCATAAATGTATCCCACCTACTCGCAGCTAGACAAAGACCTCCGTGATCCTCTAAGGAAAATTCCTACTAGGTCTATGTTAACATTAAGGGAAAGCCTATGGAACCTAGAAGCAACTTGAGACATCTTTTTGGAGAGAGAGTTATTTGTGTACCCATTCTTAAACTTTTGTTAGATTCTTAGTGGTATGCATGGGTAATTCTTCTTGGTGAGGGCACTAGATCATTCAAGCTCAATAACTTGATGAACTATGAAATATTCTGCATGAGTCCGCATGTATACATGAGTGCTAGGAGCAAATAATTTCTGCCCAGGGCACCAGAAGTATTAAATGTGGTTCATAGACTGCGGCGACATGATATCATTGTACATATTACCATAGGGAGTCCCATACATTTGTAGCAATTTACTCGAGAATAGACAAAATTTTAGGTGTGGGATGGTGATCTTAGGCATATTTATATGCCTAATTATCTAATAATTCCCATAAGTAGAGATAATTCAGAGGGAAACCTCATAGAATCTAGGTGTTTGAGTGTATTTTTCTCTTATTTTTCTAAAATAGGGCCGCGTACGCTTGTTGGTTATGTTTTTGCTAGATTTTGCTTTGATTGGAAAGTTTGGAGTTAAACCCAGAATTGAGAGAAGAACATAGCCTGGAATTCAGAAGAGAAAAGGCAGAAGAAGCAACCAAAACACCAAAAGTCACGTGGATGATTTGGGAACAAGGTTGTGGATGTTGAAAAAACCAAAAACAGATGCGAAGCTAAAAAATGTGCAAGGTTTGTGCCATGGACTTCTGCAAAATTGTCCAGTCAGCAATTTAAGTGAAAAGTCATAAAAACAAGGGGTCCACATCACGGACTTGAGGACCCGATGCTAAAAATCAAAATTATGGGATTTTTATTATTATTCTATCTTAGACTTTAGGTTTGGTCATATTGTTTTATCCAAGAACTATAGTAGAGACAACGAAGAACTCTTTTCCACAGATTTTGATTTGCTAATCTTTAGACTTTAGTTTTTGATGTTTTCCAATTCATTCATGATGTATTTCATATTCATGAGTGGCTAAGTCTCCATATTCTGAGGTTGTAGCTACAGACAATGTGTAGTTCTTGACTTTGACAATCTATAAATGGTTTTTTTTTTGTTTATTCCTATGTTGTTTTTACCTATACTTCATAGCTTGATCAACTAGGGAGTAAATTAGTTGTTCACTATAGATTTAAGAGATGTTGGAGTGGATAGAACATAATAGTGTAGGAGCTTATTCAATACTAGGAAACTAGGTTTATTTATGTAAGGGAGACCAATGATAAATACCCTTACACCTTGCTTGGTTCATATACAGGAAGATAACTTTAATGCATTTTTATTGGTATGTATATCCCTGCTCAATAATATAGTTCGGCAGTCAATAATAGTAGACCAACAGAGGTGTGCAACCCTATTCAAGTAAATTAAACCCCAGAATCAATAATCAGGAAACTAGACATTGATATACATTGTTAAGACTAGATAGAGTCATAAAGATTACAACCCTAGAATTACCTGTTAATTGATATCTTGTCATAAAAGTTAGATTAGTTTATTATAAATTTGTTCTTTACAATTTAATTTACTTAAATTTTACTAAAGCCACCATAAACATGATAACTGAGATCGATTACTAATTACATTCAAATCCTTTGGGTTCGACAAACCGACTCTTTAATTTGGGACACTATATTACTTGTGGGACCACGTACACTTGTGTGTGCCAGGGAGCAACATATGTTCCCAAGGGGGAGATATTGAAACACCCCTTATGTGCTTCAGAATGCTTTATAATCATAATATACATAAATCTCAAAATTCGTGCATGATTTCAAAAATTGATTTCATATTCTCGATCAGGGGGTAAAATTGAGTAAGAAATGGGTATAACCCAGATCTTAGAAGAACCATATAGAAAAATATGTTTCACTAATTTTTTGTAATTCAGTATCTGTCTACGCCCAGGCTACGATGCGCCTAGGGTGCGAGCTAGTGTTGTTGGTGCTTCGCGTCTTGTCTACATCATGCCTGCGGTGTGAATCAGTGTAAAATTTTCCTTGATTTTGTTATTTTGTCCAAGGGAATTGGAGTAATATCCCGATGCCTATTAAACGTGAAATCTCCCATACTTAGCCATTTTTCAACTGTATAACTCACAAAACCCTCTAAAAACATCTCCATGACTTAATCAAATCTCTCATTCAAATTCAAGGATTTCAAGCTCAATTTGGAACTCAAGGATCCAATCCAAGCTTCAAGCTTCCTTCAAGCTCATCTCAAGAAAATCCAAGTTTGAGGTATGTGGTCTTCATCCATGGGTCCTTTCACCCATAGAGCCCAACTTTCTCTTTTTAGAAAAATTGCATGATTTCAAGTTGTACTACCAATGTGTATCTCTTATTATGAATTTTGAATGAAAGTTATGTTGGGGTTTTATCAAGTATTATTGATTATGCATGAATATCTATTTTAAGCTTATACTTTAAGTTGATTTATGTCTATTGAGATTATGTCTATATACAGGCATCCACAGACCTCTAACCAAACAAACAGAATCATAAGATGGGACAGGGCCCAGTCCTACCCTCAAATGAATGTATGCGTAAAATAACTAACAAGAGTATATACCAAGCGTAGCCTCCGAAATAAAGGGAGCACTTCATGCAGCAAGTGGGAATCCTAAGTTAGTGGGTCATCTACCTGTACGTCGGTACTTGCAGGCATAAAGCACAACCCCCAAAGAAAAGGGGAGTCAGTACAAATTATGTACTGAATATGCAAGCAGAGGATACGAAACATAAAGGTGTATAGCAAACAAGGCCAAAGTATAAAGGTAAATGAATATCCAAAATACTGACATACTTACTTACCAATACGCAAAACTAAGGGATAACTGAAACAAAAGTACAGAGAGCACGTATATATCCAAAAATAACACAATGTCTACTTTCAAGATTCAAATCACAACACTTTTACTTTCCAAAATACCAATCATGTATATGGCACAGGAAATATGGTCACTCACCCATTACATACCAAATATAGGATAAGTGAGTCAGGCATTATGTATCGTCGTCCCTGTCTCACGTATCATCATACAGAAATAGGGTAAGTGAACCAGGCATTATGTATCGTCATCCCTGTCTCACATATCATTATACAAAAATAGCATAAGTGAGCCAGATGTTACATATCAGCATCCCTATCTCACATATCATCATACAAAAATAGCGTAAGTGAGCCAGGCGATACGTATCGCCATCCCTGTCTCACATGCTCCTATACAGGAATAATATAGGTGAGTCGGGCATTATGTATTACTGTCCCCATATACATCTATCAAAATACAAAAGCAGCCAATATGAGTTAGGTGTTACGTATCATCATCCTCGTACTCACCCAGCATAACATAATATCAAACACCACATAACAGACAAGTGAGTCGGGCGTTACGTATCGCCATCCATGTAACCACCGTCAAACATAGCTTAACATCGAAATATATCATATGCACAAAATCATTATCATAGAGCCCAAACATAAGTAAAATATACATATGCAAAATCAAAACAATATCCATGTCGTCCCTGTCACACATATCATCATACAGAAATAGCGTAAGTGAGCCAGACATTACGTATCGTCATCTCGGTCTCACATATCATCATACAGAAATAGCGTAAGTGAGCCAGGCATTACGTATCACCATTCCTGTCTCAACGCTCCTATAGAGGAATAGCATAGGTGAGTCGAGCATTATGTATCGCCATCCCCATACACACCCATCATAATACAAAAGCAGCCAATGTGAGTTGGGCATTACGTATCGTCGTCCCCGTACTCACCTAACATAACATAACATCAAAAACCACATAACAGACAAGTGAGCCGGGCGTTACGTATCGCTATCCCCGTATGCACTGTCAAAGACAACTTAACATTGAAGTATATCATATGTACAAAACTATTATTATAGATCCCAAACATAAGTAAAATATTCATATGTAAATCAAAACATTATCTATGCTAAATTATTTCAAAGTTACCAGAATTTCATAAAAGGGTATCGCGGGTTCCACGCCATTGGAAACCCGAACCAACCCAAATTAGGAGGAACATACTTATCCTAGATCATGCAAACTACTACAGAAAGTTTCAAAACAGTTTTCAAAGCAATCCGGGCTTTCTATCAAAAGTTATAGACTTTTATAATTTTAAAACCAGTATTTCATAAGTTCTTTCCAAATTTCTCAAATGTTTCATATTCTTACAAATTTACATATTCCAATGACATTGGAATCTAGATTTTGACGAAGTATCATAAGGATTCTAAGGAACTAATATGACTCACATATGAGCCTGGATTTCAAGAATAGCATTTTTTCAAGATTCATAGTGTAACTATGTTTAACTAAATCATGCCAAAAGAAAAAAGATGCTTTACATACCTCAAATACTTCTCCAAACTACTCCAAATACAAACCTGATCCAACTTATGCTTAAAGGTGTCCAACATCTACAATTAAGCCACAACAATACCAAACCATTAGCTAAAGGCTTCTTAGGCGCTACATTCCAAATTTGCCCCCAATTCTACAAAACTTTCGGCAGCACTTCCCCTTAAAAGTAAGCTGCCCCGAGAATCAACTCAGCTCAAATCAATCAACAACAAAAACAACAACAACCCAACAACATCAACAAGCATTTACAATGCCATTACAACACCAAATACACTAAATATCATCATTTTAGCACACTTACAAAAACTAGACAACATACTTATATAAACATTTAGATGACATCCAAGCATTCTTTTAACTCCCAAGAAGCATATTATACCAACTAAACATCAAATACATATTTCCAACACAACAAAACATTAGACTACATCCACACACCCAATTCAGCCAACATATTACACATGTGCATAAAAATAATTTTCATCCATTCCTTCACACTACAATGATCATAATACACCAACTAGGCCTCACTTAATAAATTTCAACACAATACAATCTTATATACATACATGGTCCCAATTCAGCCCCAACACGTCTACACATACATATAAATGATTTCCAATACATTCTTCACTCTACAAGGATCATGTTCATGCTAATTAAACATAAATTCATGGTTCCAATACCATATAACACCATATACATGCATCTACCAATTCGACCATAACACTATTATAACCAATTCACCTCCCACATGTTATATTTCATGATTTTCTTTAACTTTAGCATACTACAACATACATACAACCCTTAAAAGACATAATACAATATTAAATCTTAACTTACCACTTCAACTCCTCAATTGAGCCAAGTTGCCAAAGTTGAAGAAAGAAGTGTTTTCTTGCTCAAATAACACTTTTAGGCTACTTAGGGGATTATCACCAACAATTAATTTGTAGAATGAAATAAAAGGAATTTCAATTTCCTAGCCCCCCAAACCTAAGAGCTTCTATTTGCTCTTTTTCTTGTGCATTTTTTTTCTAAGTGTGGAATAACTAGGACATAAGAGATATTATGTGTATATATCTACACAAACCTTGGCCTACACCATACACTTGCACCTATTGGAAAGCAACACAATTTTAAGTGGGGCCACCTAGTTATTCTAGATTTTTTCCCTTTGTTCTAAGTAGAGAAAGTTATAAGAATAGAACCTTATCAATATATATGTATATATATCCCCAACATGTCTTGCCATGTGTATCATACTTGGCCCAAACAATATGCAACACGGGTCAAGTAAGACAATCCTTAAATCTTCAAGACCCACAACTTTTAAGAATTCCACTTTGGCTCCAAACTTTTTAATAATGCCTCTTTGGTCCTAAATTTTCCAATAATATCACTTTGGTCCTAATTATTTTCGTAACCATTCCAATGCATAAAATATGGGTTCTAAAAGAACAAGTACCATGAACCCATCATATGCTCGATGAAATTACATGACAAAAATTCTTAAGTTGTTTGCATGATTTACAATTCAAGTAACTTCATGATGGTTAAGGGCTTTCAAGCATGTATTGAATTCATGAAAATTATCTATAATCTTACAAGTATCAAGTTGTGCCCTATTTCAATATTTTTACCTCTTGTGAGCCATTCATATTAAAACATGGGTTCATGTATTATTATTATCATTACTCTCATGTTTATGTTAGGCTTACCATTAAAGGTCATGATGTTTAAGAGTTGATCATGTCCTGTTATCATGTTTCTTTCAAGTTATTAAACTTATGATTATTTCAAGTATTTCATCAAATTAGACTTAGCACCAATAGATTAGATGATGGTGTGGACTATCTTCAAAGGTACATACTCCTTTCCTCAAACTATGTGTCACCATATGATTATTCATTACCCTTGCTATACTAGTGGATCCATTTAGTACAATTTGTCATAAATCCTTTCTGAAATGGGTAATGTTCCTATAAAGAGGGTTTCTTGATATGAAAATGGGTCATGTTCCCGTAAGTTGAAGTATGATTTAACTGGTAAGTAGACCACCTCTTTTTCGATAAGGGGTATTCATCGGGATTCTATGTTATAGCTTGCTTGGTTTTATTCTTGTCGGTTAGGATCTCTTCCCACACATATATTATTTTAATTATGCAAGTTATATGTTTTACATACATGTTTCACTACAAACATTGTTCATACATGTCATATTGAGATTATATCAATTGTTAATATGTATGTATTTTGAATATGATGGCTTATATCATTGCTGTATTACATCCCACATACTTAATACATTGAAATGTACTAACACATACTCTATGCCTACATGATATCACCATGTAGGAACTTTAACTCTTTTTTATTATCCTCCTCCACGTGGCTAGTTTGGTACTTCAGAAAAAACTTTGGTAAGTCCTCAATTCCAAGGACAATATCTATTTTTTCATGTTATATTGAAACTTCTTCTTTATATTGGATACTTAATATTATTATAATGAGGGTCAACCAGGGAAGTATCTTGACCCTCGCTCCATTCTGAAGTAGAGGTGTTATTGAATACTATGTATGTATACGCTTTGAGCTTGCCTTTTATTGCTTTTATGATTATGAAAGGCTTCCCTTAGTCCCATTTTCCCCTTTCTATACTTGAATCTGTTATGCTTATTTTTGCTTCCGCAACAAGGATGTGTGCATATTACGATCAAGAGGCTTATTTGGGTTATCTTCGGACTTCTTATTCGTCGTGTCAAGTCTAGGCTCTAGGGTTATATCATGACAGAAATCTTAGCACTAGTAAACTTTTGGGATATCACATACCCTGCAGAAAATAACCGTCACAGACACTAGTTTGGTCCCTTACCACATTAGTGATTGATGCAGTCGAGAAAAGGTGATTGAGATATTTGCATAGGAGAGCTTCATTTTTAAGACCCTAGCTACAGTGATTATGAACTTTGATTACAAGTGAATGGAAGAATATGAAGAGGCAACAAATTCTTTATAGGGTTTGTAATCATACCCTTATAGGCTAAAGAAGATGGACCTAGATTTGAAATATAGACCAACTCCTCCAATTAAATCATCTATTGAGGAGTGATGTGTTATGAATTTACAATACTTAGGATGATTAAAACTAACATTCATTGTTATTCTCTAGCCCCTTTTAGTAGATTTGATATGTTTTTAGTTATTTTGAAAAAACAAAATAGGATTTGAAAGCAGAATATGAAGAAATTAATGTCATAGTCAATTTTTGGCATTCTACGAGCTAGTTTATGGCCATAGTTTGATCCATGAATGGTAGATGTAGACCATAGATGGAATTAAAAAAACTACGAAAAAGGGGTTGAGCTTTACAAAGGCACAATATGACAAATAAAAGTTTATACAACCTCTAGACTTAATTTACAGTTGAAGTTTAGAGAAGGGTCAAAACTATCCAAGTTCAATAAGTGAGTAGGATGAGCTTGTAAAGGATTTTACAAGTCATACAACGGTTTTGTAGTTGAGATTCATTAAGTTGAAAAAGTATATTATCATTCCTAGGAAGAGACAATATGATCAATAAAAGTTTTACAGACCATAAATCTTACTCGTGGAAAAAGTCCTGAGACTACATGCACTTACCATCTATAAAGAGGTATGATGAGCTGTAAAAGGATTTATTATTCTTAAATTGGGTCATAAAAACTGCCTCTATGAACTCTTGTATATCCTCATCTACTTTTGATCCATGAAACTCTGAATGATCTATTTTAATGAAGTATAGAACTCTAGCGGCATTTGAGTTCATACGAGGGTTGATCGAGGCCACAACCTCATAATTCACTTGAGTGGTCATAGCTTGGCCAATCATTAGGAATGCAGCCCTAGATTCGGCATGAGTGACTTGCTCAGCCAAAGGTACTCCTTTTTTTCCACATCCAAATTTCTTCTCAAGGAAGCTTTTCTTGGAGGAATGTTTCAGTAAACATGGAAACATTTTGTTAGATTTTTTTATAAAGATCAACTTTATCTCAACTTAAGAGTATGAAAAAAGTGAAGCATTTTTAAACATCTCATTTATGAATATGATACTCCTCAACTCATGAACAAGACTCTAGTTAATGTAGCTTTCAAACATCATAAGACACTTGACCCTGATGCTTTACTAAGTTTGTGATGACTTGATTACCTCCAATCAAAACATGGTACTTAAAATATCAAATGACCCTAAGTAAACCATATGGTATAGCATGACACTAAGAATAAAATTCAATTACTCAAAAGCGAAAGTAAAAGCATGAATAGACTAAACAGTATCATATCATAATAGAAAATTCTGATGAGGACATCATAAGAAGCAGAAAGGCCAGTCATATGTCTGATAGTCTTTATTAACATAAATGAGTTGTTAGGACAAACCTCTAGCTTATTTTAAATCTTAAAATTAAAATCATCAATATCAAAAAGCGACATAAACCTGTCCTTGAACCATAAGGACTGACCACAAGGCACTAACTGATGAGTCCAAATCTGTACTGAGTGTAAGCCTAATATAAGTCACCAGATTCTATATTTATGAAATAATATAGAAAAAAGTATGTAATTACTACTTTTGAATGTACTGAATATGAGGAATATGAAATAACATGACATAAGAACATGAAAGGTATAAAAACATGAAACATAACATGAAACTAATAATCTAATTTCTAAAAACATAGTATGAGGTGCAATATTCTTAAAATCATAATCATATCATATGTGGGCATCAATCGACATAAATCAAATGAGCTACAATATGGAGTTTAACATACTATTCCTACATTGAAAAGAGATTGTCCTACTTACCAAGATATGGACCATGAGTCTAATCTAAGATGGATCCATTAACTAAGGTCTAATTGATACAAATCCTTTGTGGAATATAGTTCTAAGATGAAGATATTACTACTGAAGGTCTCATGCTTCTATGTATGGACAAGCCTTCATCCTACGTCTGCTCGGTGCTAAGTAAACTTTCAAAAACTACAGATAATCATAATAATATGAATAGTAAGAATCTGGTAATATTGGATCATCCATAAATTCAATAATCATTATAAAAGTAGATTTTTAAAAATCATGATTCATAAATAGCATAATATGAGAAACACGCTATCTTAAAGTATCTATATCATGATATGATACACTAGTTAAGCTTACCTAAATATCCCTAGATGATAAATGCATGCTTAATGCATCTTCCCAAACTCTTCCAGTAAATTTGAGGTCGAAAATGCTATCAACACAAAACATTATGTGGGAAAATAGTTTTAGTTAATTTTAAGAGTAACCGGATCGAAAGATAATTTTTTAGGCCAGAAATAAAATTTGAAAATAGTGTGCGACATGTTCAAGTAGCGGACTTGTCGAGGACTTGCACTTAATTTTGGTTCTATTATTTTCTATGATATTAGAAAATTAATCAAAACAATGAGCATGGATAGAACAAGTCCGCATCGCAAACCTAGTTCACTGACCTGTTCCATCGAAGTACAAATTTTTTATATTTCAAGTGGCATTCCAAAAATTTTCTCACTCATCCAAAACTTAACCCATAACTAATATAGGTAATTTTTGGCCTAAAAAAGGTTTTTAAACTCATTCCAAGTCTTTTATGCTAAAATTCTGTAAAGACCTTGAGCGGAGATGAGGAGAAAAACTTAGGGTTCAACAAGATTGAGGCCACTATTTTGCAAATTTGATTCTTGATAATTGGACTTAGCATAGCAGGACCCTCCTAGATAATGAGATTTAGATTAGCAGGACCCTCTTCAATGAAGGGACTTAGCATAGCAGGACCCTCTAGGATTATAGGATTTAGATTAACATCAGGACCCTCTTGGATAATGGGACTTATTGTAGTGGGATCCTCCTTGGTAATAGGATTTAGGTTAACATCAGGACCCTAGATAATGGTACTTAGTGTAGCGAGACCCTCATGGATAATGGAGTTTACTGTACTAGGACCCTCATGGATATTGGGATTAATATTTAGCAGGACCCTCCTGGATAATGGGCCTTAGTGATGTAGAGCCCTCCTGGATAATAGGATTTAGGCTAGTAAGTCTCCTCGTCGATCG
>DF361909.1:31293-45817 GCA_000787875.1 Solanum virginianum
ATGCAACGATAAAGTTTTAAGTCAGATGGCAAAGTGAAATTTAAAAATGTGATAGTAAAAAAAAATCTAATAAAAAGAGAAAAACTCTAATAAAAAAAAGAGGAGAAAGTTCAAGAAAAAAGAAAGAAAAGCAACCAAGCAGATAAAGATAAAATGGGAAAATGAAGGATATAAATTGAGTGCATAGTGCATTGCTTGGGGAGAAAATAGTCACTTTATAAAATGATTATCTTACCCATTCCAAGCCCACATTTTAAACTGAATACAAGTCCTACATGATTTCATTTTCGATGATCTCATATTAGTGGATACTTACCTAAGGGTCAAAAATATGTTATCTCAATCTCATACATTGAACATCCTTTTGAAAGTGAGTAACTTACAAAATGTCCAATAATCTCAACTCTTCTATTTTGTGTGAATTAGGACTTGATTTCGGTAAGGCACTTGAAACATGAGGACGTGAACGATTTTAACCTCATATTTGATGTAAGATGAATAGATCTTGTTAACACTTAAGTATGTTTGAGGTATCTTTTGAAACTACATAAATTACTGTAAAGTGGATCTCAAATTTGCGTAGAAGTACTTGAAGGTGATTCATGTACATAATACTAATTGTTGGTACCATCTAAAGCCAAGAAATGTGATCAATCAAAAATCAATTTCTTTCTATCTAATATTCTTTTCAAAATATGTCATTTTACAAAAAGAAAAAGAAAAAATATTTTTGATTGTACTGAACTACATTTGACCTGATTCATACTTCACAAGATACATAGGCAAATCTTTTATTGGGGTTCGGTCCAACCAAATAAAAATCTCAGAATTCCATGTTTAGAAAATTAGGACAAAATTTATATTATCTTTCTTTCTACCAGGTCAATTCCTAAAGTTGAAGGTCAACCCGACGCATTCGAGCCTTCATGACATCCTTTCTTTCCACCCTTATCTAAAAGTCATGTTATAAAGAAAGAAAGATCCTCAAATCAACCTTTGAAATGTCAAGCATAAGCACGTTAATGTTATTAAGTAATGGCATAAGGGGTGATACTTTTCTTCAACAATACAAAGAAATAAATAAAATAAAAATGAGAGAGTTGTAACATCCGATAAAATTATTAAAATATCCCTAGAGTACAGATCTGTACATAGCACATCTTCCCATGCTCATTTCAAATTCGAGATCGGATATGTGATCAGCATGAAAAATTAAGTGGGAAATTGGTCTAGGTCGATTTTAAGAGAGACCGGATCAAAAGATAATTTTTTGATACGAAAAGTTAAACTAGTGTTGGTGCGCGATAGAGGAGAGTCATGCCTCTGAAGCACACCTATACTTATATTTTTAAAACAATTTCGACGGAGATTGAAAATCTCATTCGAAAAATTTCCAAAACAAAATACCCATGTTCTGAAAATTTATGAGAGGCATTCCGAACAATTCCCAACCCCTTCTAAACTCAACACAAGATCAAATTAGGTCATTTTGAACATAAAAAGGTCAAAATCCCCATTCTAAGTACCTTTTCTAATCACATGAAAGACTAGGGGTTGAGAGAAGTTGAGTACTCTGAGTCAAGTTGAGTTGAGATGAGTTAAGTTGAGTTGAGTTGATTTCTTTTAAGTTGAGTCTGAGTTGAGTGATGAGGTTGAGTTGTTTAGGGTCACTTGTCTTCTCTTTATTTTTGCTTTAGATAGACATTTGACATTCTGATAGAGTATTATGTTGAGTTCATATTGTTCTACATTACTCTACCTATTTTTATTTCATTCAGCTATTTTACATATCGTACATTCCACGTACTATGCCACTTATTGCTATATTATTTTATGATGCAAATACAGCGATTAGAGATCATCAACAAGTGAATCATTGAGGATCTGAGTAGTTACTAATTGGTGAGTCTCCCTTGCTTCAGAGGATTCATTACTTTTTCTTCCTCTTGCTTACAGAGTTAGACTTGATAGCTTATTGGATTTGAGGTAGTCATGGGTCTATCATTGACACCACTTGATAGTAGTAGAGGCTTTATAGACCAGAGTCAAATGTTAATTGTTAAGACTTGTTGAGCTAGTTTGTTCTACTAGCCTTTCATTTATTATAATTTTTTGAGATTAGATGAGATGTTCTTTTATCTTTTGGTGATTAAAAGAGTTATTGGTTGAATGATTATGACGATACAAAGTGGTTCACTTGGAGACTAGCAATAGTCTCTGGGTGTGGTCCACGTCTTGGAGACCCTTTCAGGGTGTAACAAACTTAGTATCACAGCATGAGTTCGTATATTCTAGGGACTTTATGAAACCATGTGTAGTAGAGTCCTTATTATTAGTGTGAGGAGCTCTACATCCATAATTTGGAGGCTATAGGACATTTAGGAACTATTTCACTTCTTTTATGTTCTAAATCGTGTTATAGTTATGTTATAGAAAAATCCCCCTTCTAATTTGTGCTTTAAACATTACAGAGTTTTGATCATACCTCTTAAAAGAGCCGTCAGAGGTAGAGAATGTCCCGCCAGGTATAATGTCAACCCACCTAAGACTCAAGGAAATAAGAAGTCCATGGCACTAACTGTTCCTATTAAACAACCCCACAAGATGAGGTCTCTAATGTTGAGCTATGCTAGGCTATTCAAACTTTAGCCCAAGCTATCACAACACTTATTGCGAGAGAAGGAGAGGGTTGACCAGATGTACATGACATATCAAGAGTTCGGGAATTCTTGAGAATATATCTGCCTTAGTTCACAAGGTTTGCATCTATTGAGGATCCTGAGACCTATGTAGAGAAGCTTAAAAAAGTATTCCAAATGATGTATGTGGCTGATGCTGAAAGGGTTGAACTGACTACTTACTAACTCAAGGGTGTGGCCAGACTTTGGTTTGACCAATGAAAGAAGAGCAGAGGAGAAGAGGCCTTATTTCTGACTTGGGCAATATTTGAGGAAGGTTTCTTAGGACTTTTCTTCCAAAGAGAACAAAGAGAGGCTAATGTAAGAGAGTTCTTAAATATAAAATAAGGCTCTATGATTGAGAAAGAGTATGGGTTGAAGTTCATGCAACTATCTTGCTATGCTCTGGATATGGCTGCTGATATGAGAGGAAGAATGGGGATGTATGTTAATGGACTGAATAGAGGGTCATAGAGAGATAGGAGGGGAGCAATGCTTTTGCGTGATATGGATATTAGGAGACTGATAACTTTTGTACAACAAGCTGATGAGGAGAGACAACATGATAGAGAGGAGTTCAGAAGTAAGAAGGCTAAGACATCTAACCATGAGGATGGAAAGAAATGGAATGTTAATTGATTTCCTGCAACATCATCTGCTAGTTCACCTGTACCTAGAGTCAGGAATGACCAATGTCTCAGAATATTGGAACCTATGGATCTTAGTCATAAGCTAGTTTATTTCAAGGAAATCTAGTGTGTTTCAAGGTTCACAGGGTAAACCACCATATGGTAAGTATGGTAGGTTACACTTGGGAAGTGTCGTGAGGGGAGTGATGCATGTTTCTGGTATGGTCAAGTAGGGAAATACTATAGAGATTATCCAAAGCAGGCTGACTGAGTTCAATTTTCTGCACCAGTCCTACCAGTTAGAGGAACCCACAGAGGTACTACATCAAGCGCAAGTAGAGCTACAAATCATTTGTATACCATGGGTAATCATCATGATCAAAAGAACTTCCTAGATGTTGTGACGTGTATGATTCGATTTTTTTCTCTTGAATGTTATGTTTTGATAGATCTTGGTACCACATTGTCTTTTTTAACTCCTTATGTGCCAATAGATTTGATCGAACCCCTGAGAGTTTTCTTGAAGCCTTTGATCTTTCGACTCTAGTGGGTAAGTGTATTAGAGTTGAAAGAGTCTATAAAGATTGTATGGTGTTGATCCATCAGAGGCATACTATCACTTATTTGGTTGAGTTAGAAATGACTAATTTTGATATGATCCTTAGCATTGATTGACTTCATACTTATTATGTCATCGTTGATTGTACAACCCAAACCGTTAAGTTCCAATTCTCGAATGAACCAATTCTAGAATGCAAAGGTGATTCTATTGCACCTAAAGGGAAATTTATCTCCTATATTAGAGCCAAAAAGCTTATTTTTAAAGGTTGTATCTACCACCACGTATGAGTGAAATCTAATGATGTTGAGTCTCCTGCTCTTATGTCAGTCCCGATCGTGAATGGGTTTCCTAAAGTGTTTTTTTGAGGATTTTCCTGGACTCCCTTCTGATAGGGAGAGACTTTATGATTGATGTCTTTCTTGATACCCAACTTATCTCAATTCCACCTTATAGGATAGCCCCCCGTTGAGTTGAAAGAGTTAAAAGAATAGTTGAAAGATCTATTAAAGAAGGGCTTTATAAGGCCGAGTGTTTCTCCTTTGGGTGTCCCTGTCCTATTCATGTGGAAGAAAGATGGGTCTCTCAGAATGTGTATTGACTATAGGTAACTGAATAAGGTTACAATAAAGAATAAATATCCTCTCTCAAGGATAGATGATCTATTTGAACAACTTCAAGGTGCCTCTTGTTTCTCAAAGATAGACCTTAGATCTGGCTACCATTAGTTGAAAGTGAGGGAATGTGATATCCCAAATACAACCTTTAGGACTAGATATGTCCATTTTGAGTTCTTGGTCATGTTTTATGGGTTGATGAATGTACCTATAGCCTTCATGGATTTGATGAATAGGGTGTTCAGACAATATTAGGATATGTTTGTGAATGTGTTCATCAACGACATTTTGGTGTATTCAAGAGATGAGAAGGAGCATGTTAATTACCTCAGAATTGTCCTACAAATAATTAAAGACCATGAGTTGTATACAAAATTCTCAAAAAGTGAATTTTGGCTTAAGTCAATGAATTTCTTAGGCCATGTTATCTCTGGTGATAGTATTCTAGTGGAAGCTCAAAAGATTAAAGCAGTTAAGAACTGGCCCAGAATGACTTTTTCGATTGACATAAGTTTCTTGGGGTGGGTAGGCTAATACAGCTGATTTATTGATGGATTTTGTTCCCTACCGCACCATTTACTAAATTGACCCAAACAAATGTCAAATTTTAGTGGTCCAATGAATGTGACAAAATCTCAAAGAGTTGAAGACGAGATTGACTACTACACCAATTCTAACCTTTCCCAATGGGACAGAGGATTTCATAGTCTATTGTGATGCTTCGATAGTTGGATTGGGATGTGTGCTGATTAAAAGAGGGAAAGTGATAGTTTATTCATCAAGACAACTTAAGGTTCATGAGTGAAACTATCCTACCCATGATCTTGAGTTGGCAGTCGTAGTGTTCTCACTTAAAATTAGGCGCCACTACTTGTATGGAGTGAATGTGGATGTGTTCACTGACCATAGGAGCTTATAGTATGTCTTTAGTTAGAAGGAGCTCAACTTGCAATAGAGGAGATAGTTAGAGTTGCTTAAGGATTATGACATGAGAATTCTCTACCACCTAGGTAAAGCTAGCATAGTTGTTGATGCTCTTATCATGGTGTCAATGGGTATCATAGCCCATGTTAAAGAAGGAAAGACGGAATTAGCTAAAAAAAGTGCATCAATTGGCTCAATTGCCTGTCCAACTTAAGGAAAATGATGAGGGAGGAGTTAATATTCATTGTGGGACTGCTCCATTCTTAGTTGCAGGAGTGAATGGAAAGCAAAACCAAGATCTTATTATACTTCAATTGAAGAAGGTTGTCCATAAATGAAAAGTGATAGTCTTCTCTAAAGAGGGAGATGGGGTGTTGAGATACCAAAGTAGATTGTGTATCCCAGATGTTAATGGTACCCGAGAAAGAATCATGGTGAAACATCATAGCTCTTGATATTCCATTTATACTAGCTATATCAAGATATACCATGACTTGATGAAAGTCTATTGGTGGAGTGGAATAAAGAGGGATATTGCTGAGTTTGTTTCCAAGTGCCCAAATTGCCAATAAGTAAAAGTTGAGCATCGAAGACAATGTGGATTGGCTAAGAACTTTGAAATTCCTGAATAGAAATAGGAGATGATCAATATAGACTTCATTACTATTTTATTAAGATCTTAAAAGCAATATGATTCAATTTGGGTGATTGTAGATAGGATGACTAAATCAGCTCACTTCTTAGCAGTTAAGACAACTAACACTGTGGGGGAGTACGCCAAGTTATACATCTAAAATATTTTGAGGTTGCATGGAGTTCCCTTATCTATCATCTCAAACAAAGGAGCTCAATTCACTTCCTAATTTTGGAGATCGTTTAAGAAAGAATTAGTTACTAAAGTGAATTTAACTACGAGCTTTCATCTACAAACAGATTGTCAGACAGAGCATATAATCTAGATGTTTGATGATATGTTATGAGTCTATGTTCTTGACTTCAAAGGAAATTAGGATGATCGCCTACCATTAATTAAGTTTGCATGTAACAATAGTTATCATACAAGTATTCAAATGGCTCTCTGCGAAACTTTGTATGAGAGGATATGTAGATCACTAATTGGGTGGTTCAAGGTTGGAGAAGCTAATTTGATAGGGCCTGACCTTGTCCATCAATCAATGGAGAATGTTAAGATCATTAAAAAGAGGTTGAATACTACACAAAGTCACAAGAGATCCTACACCGATATGAAAAGGAGAGATTTAGAGTTTGAGGTAGATGATTGGGTATACTTGAAAATGTCACCTATGAAGGGTGTCATGAGATTTGGAAAGAAGGGTAATGTTAGAGCCCGTAATTGGCATTTTGGAATCATTCCGAACTTTAGGACCAACATTTGTAATTTTGGAAAAATGGAGAATTTAAGTTGGAATTTTCTTTAAGTATATGAGCAGAAATTTATGGATGTTGGAGAGGAACAAGAGTACATTTGCAACACCAAGAATCTAAAAAAGAAAGAAAAAAAGAAAAAGAGCCTCGAATGAACAGTGCTATGGGTTGCTACAGTAACCATAGCCAAAATTGTTAAATTTTGCTTCTTCTTCAATTCTAAGGCTTCAAGCCTAGTATATTGAGTTCCCCAAGTAATGTAGAAGCATTGGTTTGGCAAGAAAACACTTGAAAATTCGTATTTGAAGTATTGAAGTTGTGAAAAGATTTTGAAGGTAAATTGAAATTTCTCTTCTCTTGAGTTAAATTAAAGGTTGTAAATGGTTTGTAGGCGGTTTAACTGAAAGAATAACCATGAAAGTTTGATTGTTTAGTCAAGTTTGAAACTTGTGAGTTATTGGGTTTGAAATGGGACTTATGAATGCAATTGAGTTATTGTTATCTTGAAACCTTGTGTGTGGGCTTAATTAACTTCCAAATAATTCTTGTAATGTGAAGAGAGTATAAGAACTTATGAAAATACCTTCTTGAAGTACTTGGTCGAAGTAGGGGTTCTTGTAGTGTTGAATTGTCGCATTTTAGTGTCGGAAGTTCGCGTTGGGTGTTTGAGTGTTCCATTATGGTTTTTGGGGTATATAGAGGTTATTAAGTATGTCAAGTATGTATATGAACTAGGGGCTATCCAGATTTTTGACAATTGGTAAGAATGAGATAATGTCGCGTTTTAGCGATTTAAGGTCCCATTTGACGTCGGGAGTTTGTGTTGGGTGTTTGAATGGTGGAATATGATCCTTGGAACATATAAAAGTGTTTAAACAAGATAGATATGTATACAAAGGGTTGCTGCCCAGAAATTCCAGATTTGACTGAAAAATAAGTAATATTGTGCTTCGACGTTTTAAGTTTCCGGTTGGCAGTTGAATGATACAATTGGACCCTTAAAGCTTGTAGAAGTATTTGAACATGTTGAGTGTATAAATTATATGCTGCTGGCCCTATTTTTCAGTTTGGTAAAGGACAAGGTATGTTAATGAATTAAGAAAGCTTTGTGGCTTGGATTGGCTTTTTGATACTCCATTGTTGTTGTTGTTGGTTAAATGGGGTCAATTCGGAACCCCCGGGATAATCTAATTTAAGGGGAGATGCTGGCGAAATTTTTGTAAAACCTTGGAGAAAGTTTGGTAATTGATAATGCATTATTATGTTAATTGTAGACTTTGGGCTTCCGGGAGAATAAGTTGGATTTGGATTGTTGTTGAGGTTTGTTTGGCAACCATGTATGTTGGAACCATTGACTTATTATGTAAATAAACCAACTTTGATAAATATGAAAAAAGTGAAAAGTTGAACCTCAAAGAGATTGGCAAGTTTGAAGCCACCTTTGTCCCAAACTTCAAAAATGATAGAACCTTAAAGTGAACTATGTATATATGTCATTGATGTTAAATATGAATAATTTTTCACTATTTTGGAATCTCAATAATTCCAATTTAAATGTGATCCTAAGTATTTCCTATATTTTGGGAACTCAAGTAACATAAGTTCTTGTAATTCTTTTAAAATGCACAAGTTGCCAATTTTAGACAATTTGGAAAGTAAGTATTATTTTGACCTCCAAAATGAATAAATTGATATACTCAATGTATTGTTCTTCCAAAAATATATATTTTGGTACAAAAAGTAAGTATTATTTTAAACAACAACAACAATATACCCAGTGGAATCCCACAAGTGGGCTCTGGGGAGGGTGGATAAACATAGAAGCAAGTAATTAAACACTGACAGTTATGTACTAGGAAGGAAAACATATTAGTACAACCTTATACCCGAAAGAGCTAATTTCTGACCTTGTCGATCCTACTTTGCCCACACATCCATCTTAACATCCTCATCTCTGCAACGTGCATCTTCTGGAGATGTGCCTTTTTGATGGGCCAACACTCCGCCCCATACAACAAAGAAGGTCTAACCACCGCTCTGTAAGCCTCACAACACTGCTTTCTACACCTCTGTCACCACTGAATTTGTACTCCAAATACTCCGTTTTGGTCCTGCTTAACTTGAATCCTTTGGATTCTAAGGCATGTCTCCAGTCTTCCAACCTGTCGTTTACCTTAGTCCGGGTCTCACCTCCAAAAATGAATAAATTGATATACTCAATGTATTGTTGTTCCAAAAATAAATATTTTGGTACAAGTAAGGTTATTTTCCAATTATGATCATGTAACTAAGTTTGAATTTGAGAAATAACATTTTAGGCATAATGATCCTTTTTAACTCTTCATAAAGAGTCCAAAAATCTACAAATTCATGACAACATGGAAGGACTGGGAAAGTAAGCTTAGTAATGAACTTTAAAGGAGTAATTGTATAAGCTTGGTAATGGACTTTAAAGGAGTAATTTGATTTGATTTGATAAATGCATCATCTCCAAATATGAGCTTGTAACTAAGTTTGAACTCAAAAAGTGACTTTTATGCATATGCCTCTCATTACTCTATTCGTGCCACTATAATTTCGTTCACTAGTTCCCGGGCCGGTTATGGTCGTGCTTAATATATATATATATATATTTTCCAAAGTTGGTTGGATATGGTGGGGTTGGCTCGGCCCATGGGTCAGCATCGCTTAGCGGTGTTGAGGTGAAAAATAAGTAATATTGTGCTTCGACGTTTTAAGTTTTCGGTTGGCGGTTGAATGATACAATTGGACCCTTGAAGCTTGTAGAAGTATTTGAACATGTTGAGTGTGTAAATTATATATTGCTGGCCCTATTTTTTAGTTTGGTAAAGAACAAGGTATGTTAATGAATTAAGAAAGCTTTGTGGCTTGGATTGGCTTTTTGATACTCCATTGTTGTTGTTGTTGGTTAAATGGGGTATTGTACTTAAGTTCGATTCCTGCACTTCTATTGATTATTATACTCAGTATATTTGTGCTTTCCGCTTTACATATTTGTTACATCTTTCATACTGACCCCCTTCCTTTGGAAGGGCTGCGTTTCATGCCCGCAGGTTCAGACATATAGGGTAGAGAGCCTCCAGCTTAGGACCTCCATTTTTAGTCTGATGAGCTCCATTGCTTCGGAGATACTTTTGGTACATTTGTTGTTTTGATCACTTTGGACTATATTTACTTTTGGGTATGACAGGGCCCTGTCCCATCTCGTTTGTCAGTATATCTGTATAGAGGTATGTAGACTCCTGTGAGTATGAGGGTTACATCAGTCCATTTGTATATTATATTGGTATGCTGAAAGTTGAAAACATATCAGTCAGTTTAGAGATTACGTTTGATTGCTGTGTTTGTTGGGCGATTTAACCGCAGCGGTGACCTTGTCGGCCCACACATATATGGTTACATATGTTGATCTGTCTTTTGGGGTTTTCTGATTTCAGGTGGCTAGTCAGTAAAACAGAGGAAACTCTGTCGAAATTTCCATAGATAGAATAGAAACCTAGGTGGGAGTCTGGTTTGATTATATGGTTCAGGCGCCCCAAACGGGTGCCAATCACAGCCCTTAGATTGGGGTCATGACAGAAGTGGTATCAGAGCAGTTTGTCCTTGGAGTGTCCACAGACCATGTCCAGTAGAGTTTTGTTTATCGGTGTGTTGTGCTTTAGGAAGAAATAAGATTGGTCTTGTTGGTGCAATCTGTACCAAAGTTAGTATGAGGGTGAACCAAGGAATCACTGGGAAAGAGTTAATGGATAGTTCTTTTATGAATCCTAAATTCGCTGTCTAAGAGCAGCATCTTCTACTTAATAGGAGGCAAACACTGACAGTTATGTACTAGGAAGGAAAACATATTAGTACAACCTAATACTCTGTCTAAGAGCAGCATCTTCTACTTGTGCAACACATGTGTGGACTGATCGAAGATAAAGGTTTGGTAACATTGATGAATCTAGGACATTGTTTAAAGAAATCCTCTTGCTACGATAAGGAACTGATTCTATCTATACGAAGCTAAAATACCTTTGGGATGGATTTGAAACTGTAGTATCTTCCCCCGAGCGTAATTATGAAATTCAAGGGTTTTGTGGATCATCTAACAGGTAAACCAAGCTTCCGAATGGAAATCAAGTTTACTCTATGGGAATGAATCCTATAGTTACAACCGGTAAGGCTCTGTGTGTGATGTGTTCGAGAAGTGATAGCATTGAATGGCTTAACAGTAAGTTCAAGATGAGTTTTGGAGTAGTATGTGAATTTTGTAGGTAGAAAGGGGCAGTCTATGAATCGGTATTACAAGTTAAAGAAGAAAGTCTATAACGGCGATAGTAATATAGTCAGTGATTAGTCCATTATAAGAAGGAGTGCACTGCAGTCTATGGAATACACACTATTGCTACAAGAAGACCTCTATGGGAACAAATGGACATGCATTTTGTAGGATTGATGAGGCATTAGTATATACGAAATGGATAATCAGAATGCCTCCAATGCAGATTGAAAAAAAATGGAACCTTTGTTCTCAGACCACTCACCTCTAGGATGTATAATGGAACAACAGTGTGCTAGAAAAAGATATCATTCAGGTTTTACAATTGTCTCGCGTAACACCCATATTTCCTGCACAAAGTGATACTAGAAGGCAAAGACAAGTAAAAGGAATGAAAGTTGTACGGTAGAATCTGAAGAATGTGAGAATAGAAAGGTAGATAGTGAATAAAAGAGAGTTTTCAAAAGGGACTAATAAGGAGAAACAATTAAGAAAGCAACTAGGAGGAACACAAAAACAAATGTGCAATGCACAATCCACAGTAGATGAGTAATGAGGAAAGAACAACCCAAAAAGAGCTAATGAAATGGAGTCAAATTGAGGAAAATATCTATAAACAAAAATTAAGATTGCAGTGGCTAACACTAAATACTTCTTTCCTAGTATGAAAAACAAGAAAGCTTGCAATCAGATCATTGTGCTAACAACAGAAGCTGGGAATGTGCTTAAAGAACCACAAGCTATCACTAAGGAAGCTGTGAGGTTCTATCAACAATACTTGGCCAAACAAGCTCTAAAATGCCAGAGGTGAATCAGAGGACTATGAAGGAGGGACTAGTACTAACAAAGTATCAACAAATGTACCTAATCAAAGACTTTAGCAAGGAAGATGTTCTGCAAGACCTTAAAGGTATTAATGACAACAAGGCCCCTGGAGGAGATGGTTTCAATTCACATTTCTTCAAGAAAGCCTGGTCTACCATTGGAGAAGATGTCATAGGTGCAGTGCTTCAATTCTTTCAAAGTAATGAGATGTACATGTCTATCAATAGAACCACAGTCACACTAACTTCAGGGGTCAAACATCCTAAATCAATAAGGGAATACAAACCTATAACATGTTGCACCACTATTTATAAGATCATATCAAAAATGCTAACTCAAAGGCTTCATAGTGTTATGGACTACCTGCTGGAGCCTAGTCAAGCTGCATTTGTTCCAAGAAGAATACTTACTGATAATGTGATACTTAGTCATGAACTGGTTAAGGGATAGGGAGTAAAAGGATATCACCAAGAGGTATGATGATAATGGACATGCAGAAGGCATATGACTCTTTAGAATAACACTTTTAGATGAAGTCTTGAAGTGGATGCAACTACCTGCTAAGTTCATTACTTGGATTATACAATGTGTGATAACAGTCACCTATGCTATTATGGCGAATGGATCTCAGCTCATGCGTTGTCACCCTAGTTGTTTGTGTTAGCAATGGAGTAATTGATTAAAGACACTAAGAAGGAAAATAGGCTTTAAGTATCACCCTAGATGCCAGAAACAACAGATTATACAGTTAAGTTTTGCTAATGATCTTCTGCTATTTAGCAGAGGAGACATTACATCAATAACTTTAATGTATGAATATTTCCGGGAGTTCTATAAAGTGTTTACTTCGATTGGCAATTAAAATAAAAGAAACATCTATCTTGGGTGGAGTCACCGAACAGATCCTGCAGCAGATGCTTCTAATACAGGTAGGATCTTTACCATTCAAATACCTAAGAGTGCATTTAAGTTCCAAGAGGTTAACGATGCAACCGTGCCAGCCAATGCTTAGTGAATTAGTAGAGAGAATCAAGTCCTGAATAGTTAAATATTTCCCGCATATAGGAAGACTTCAGCTGGTGCAAAGTGTATTAACTTCAAGTTAAGCTTTATGGTCCCAAATCTTCTTGATTCTTAAAATCTTCCTAAAAGATGGGAACAAGGTGCAGGCAATTTCTCTAGTCAGGTCATCAAAATGCTCCAATTGAATGTGATGTAAACTGCAGAAAGCAAACTTATAGCAAGGAGCTATTGTTTCTAAAGAAAACTTCTCAATTAAGCAAGTATGCATTACTGAGAGGATCATACTACAAAGTGCATTGGAGAAGACTGATCTGCAATAACTATGGAAGACCTAATTAGGTATTTATAATTACATATAGCTCGGTAGGAAAGACTATACATAAGAGACAGGCTAGAGAAATGGTAGACTATAACGAATAACAAGTATGTTTTATGCACCAATGAAGCTAAAACTCACTAGCACATTTTCTTGACTTGTAATTTATCCAAACAGACATGGTAGTACTTGTTGAGATAGATCTTTATTAGTAGAAAGTGCCAAGGATAGGGAGAAGAGATAACATAGGTGGTGAGAATGCAAGACAGAAGACTGTGAATGCAGAAATATATGAGTTACTTTTAGAGTAGTTGTTTACTTAGTATGGCAAGAAAAGAACAATAGACTTTTTCGATAAAAGAAAAATATAGAACTATAGAGAAATTGGTGAGAAAACAGGTTAAAAGTAGTTCAGTTCATACCTAACACGCTAGCACAAAGGAGCAGTTGGCAGATGTGCATACAATCATTTCCTTTTGGTTTAGATTTTGTTGCAGTTGGCTTGTTAGGGCTGAGAAGCTGACATATGAGGAGCAACCCATGACTATATTGGACCGCCAAGTCAGAAATCTAAGGAATAAAGAGGTAGCCTCAGTTAAAGTGCTTTGGTATAACCATAATAGAGAAGAGATGACTTGGGAGGCGGAGGAGCTTATGAAGAAGAAATACCCCCAATTGTTTCTCACATCTTCATGTAATTCTTTTCCTTAAGTGTGAAATGTGATAATTAAGTATTGTGTTGGATGCTATGTTATGAGAATATGACCTCACTTTCTTAGTATGACATTCGAGGACGAATGTTCCTAAGAATGGGGAGAATGTTAGAGCTCGTAAATTGGTGTTTTGGAATCATTCCGAACTTTGGGGCCAACATTGAAACTTTGGAAATTCTACACTTAAGTAATTTTGGAGAAATGGAGAATTTAAGTTGGAATTTTCTTTTAGGATGTGAGTTGAAATTTATGGATGTTTACATGTACAAGTGTACACTTACAAGACCTAGAATTATACATAGGAATTTTCTTTTAGGATGTGAGTTGAAACTTATGGATGTTTATATGTACAAGTGTACACTTACAAGACCTAGAATTATACATCTTTATATTATATGACAGTACTTTCACACAAAAATTGTGGTTTTTGCTTCTTCTCCAATTCGAAGGCTTCAAGCTTGGTCTATTGGATCCACCAAGAGTCGTAGAAGCTTTGGTTTGTCAAGGAAACGCGTAGAAATCCGTATGTGAAGTTTTGAAGTTGTGAAAAGGGTTTGAAGGTAAGTTGA
>DF361908.1:8831-25529 GCA_000787875.1 Solanum virginianum
AGCTAGAAATTATCAAAGCAAGATTGAAAGAAATTATGATTACATAAACAACATACAACACTATACGTAGGGAAACAGACAAAGAAGTACCACTAAATATAGAAAGCGAATAGGGTAAAAGAAAAGTAAGACGCATAAATTGAAAATGAGGAAGTTAGTTCTATAACCTAAACAAAAACTCATACTCCAATTGTCATGGTGCATTGCTACAGGCTGTTCTCACATGGAATTCTAACACCCACTTTAGATAGCAAGGTAATGAGGGACCAACAATAACTGCTCAAATTTAATGTGCAACCCATCTTATTGACAAACGGGATGGCTGCATGCTGCAGACATGTGAGGCTGACAGAAATAATTATTTATATCTAATAAACATAAAAAATTTGAACCAAAAAAGATGGAGGAGAATAAAACAAAGGTATCAAATTCAACATTAAATTGAGATAAGGTATATTTCATTAATAAAGTAACATGAAATACTCAGGAGTTGCTGTCTTAAATGTCCCAGATAAGAGGTAACTAAACCTGCAGATAATGTAAGATTACAAGAATTCCAAGTTGCTGAGACAGTTGCTTAATTTATTCTACCCAAAATATAGAATGGGAATTGCAGACATGCACAAAATCCAGTAAACCAATTGTGACTATCAAGAACCCTGGAGGCCAAAAACATATATGAATATGAGTGAATGCTGCAAAGGTAAGGGAGCAACTGCAGATCTATAGTCAGACGGACAAAGGAAATCAACCAATATCACACTGAATGATAAATACTTAATTTATGCTTCAGCGCAAGTATATTTACTACTTCATTGCTGCTCGAAAGAAATTGCAAATAACACTAAGATGCAAAGAATAAGCTAAATGCTGCATTTGTTCCTGCAGGTCATGGACGGTTCTACAAACACAACTTGCAGTCTATTCATTTTGGGATTCTCGTTGATAGTTTCACCTGTAAACGAGCTAATAACATTCCTAACATTATGCATCTGAATGAGAGAGAAAGCTCTGCAAGTCCAACATTACTGTTAGATGAGCTCTGCATATAGTAAATACCAAAAATATGACTTTATCTTAAAGATAAACAGCACGGCAAGAGAATAGGCCAAATTGACGAAGCATTATGAACATAAAACTGCTAACTTTTATCACAAGCTCCTCAAATTTCAACATCATTGACAATATAAGTGTTGTGTATTCATCAGTTAATATGCATGATACCAAGGGGATACAACAAATCAATAGCTGCATTCAAGTATAAAAGTATAATCATGACAAACAGCATCCATCCCCCCCACCCCCACCCCCACCCCCCACCCAGGAAAAGGAAAAAAATGAAAAAATTTAGAAACCATCACAATACCAGAACATGAAAAATGGAAACTGGTTTTACATAAGGTATCGTAGTACATACAAACAGTTACCTGCTAAACCATAGTTGCTAGATTTGTTTCCTTTTTTACTTCTTTAACACCAGCAAAAGCAAAGTAGGGATGTATATGAAATTTCATTTTGTTAGAACTTGAAAACGACATATATTTTAAGGCTGATTTGCACTTCCCAGGAGTTCAAGACCCTCTGCCCGGCAACTCATAATTTTTCTGAATACTGCCTTTAAATGGCGTTCTAGTGGATTAAGGCCAGTCTTAAGAACTTCACAGACTGCTGATAAATCTTCTCCACTCGTTTTTATTTCTTCCATCAGATCCTCGGTCAAGGGTAATTGAGCAGAGTCTATCAAGTCAGTCAAGAGATGGAAACATTTCTCTAGCTTATATATTTCCTTCAACAATCCATTTGAATTGCGGCGCTCTGGCTTCTTAGCTTCATTCATTATCCTATCATGAAGCAACCAAAGGTCATTGCTCCATGGGAAATGCTTTGGGATAGCAAAATGAATTTGGAGGCTTCGATCTTGACAAGGGACTGCAGCAACAAGAACCCACAGTACAAACAGGAGAACAAAGTTCATTGTAAAGACAAGGTTTGCTATCCCATTTGTTGCAGCTATTTCATGTCCACGGGGAGCAACCAAGTGGCTTGCAATTGATTGGAGCTGTTTAGATGCTGACCAAGATTGAGACACACTCCAAGACAGAGACCTTGAGTGCCCAGAAGGACGACGCTGGTGATCCTTGGTCTTATTATGGCGTCCAAAAGAACGGTTCCTCTGTGAAAGAACAGATCCAGTTTCTTTCTCTTCTAGCATCACAAGAGCCAAATCCATCAGACTCTTTCTAATCCGACGGAGCTGACCTTCACCAATCATATTTTGTCGAGAATCCAATGCGGAAGCCACAATTTCCAAATGCTTCTGCCAGAGTCGAATCTTCCCAACTCCATCACGGGCAGCATTGCAAATATCAAGTGCTTTTATAGTTCTATCAAAGTAGTCAGACAAAAGCTTATCTTGAGGCGATTTCAACAGGAGTTCCTTACTGTTGCTCAATACGATTCTGAACTCTTCCTGACAACTAGTAAACACATCTAGTAACTTCTGAATCCATGCAATGGAAAGGAATTCATCAGCAGAAGCAACTGACAATTCCTGAAATCGAGTGGACACTAGTTTCTGAAACATTTCCTGCTTAATCTCCTGAACATTAGAATCATGGCTCAATTCCAGGGAATGAACCTGTTCACTTCTAATACTCAGAATTGAACGACGGAATGAGGCAAATGGTATCGAAGAACCGCGACTATCTGAAGAAGGCATTTTAACCCGATAAATAAAACCTCCTCAGAATCTTGAAAGCAACTCAACTCAGAAACTTCGTAGAACCCAGGCATAAAATACCTTCAACCACTGCAATTAACATAAACACCAAGCAAAAAAAAAGTAAAATCAGTTCACAAAAGGCAGAAAAAACATCATTTTTAGATCCCAATACAGGATCCTACAAATTTCCAAAAAGAAACACAAACAGAAACAAGACTACACACCACAATTCAGCAAAGCTTAACCAAAAAGAGACCCTTTAAAGGGTTTGAACAGTTACAATTCCAAACCAAAACCCCACTTCAAATTCATACAGGCAAATCAACAGAAACCTCAAAAACATTGAATTTCAAACTCAGAAAACAAAACCCAAATCAAAATTCAATTCCCAAGAATTAGATCCTTAGGAAACAAATAAAAGGATTGTAACTTTAAGCAAAAAACTTGATAAAACAAGAAAGAAAAAGAAGAAAATACCTGAGAAGAGCTAGTTGGAGATGTTGAGGGAGAAAGTAGGGAACATATAATGAACCCTAAAGGAGGACATGGAGGCCCCCTGCCTTTGCTGGTGACACAAAATATTGGGTTGCAAATCGAGACGTATTTAAGAAGCAAATCAAAAAAAGAATATGGTAAACTAACGATAGAATTTTTTTTAAGAGGTAAAGCACCATTTCTTGATTTACGAACGAGAATGTTTTTCAGTTTTTTACATTATGGTCTTTGCAGTTTGCTCTTATTCTATTTCTCCCCCTCAAACTTTTCTGTTTGTTATTTTTTCTTCGTTTCCCTTTTAACGTATTTATTATACACTTTGTTCTTACGTTATTTTATAATTCTTCCAAATCACAATCATAACTCCATTCATCTCCTTTATATAAACAAAAACGTTAACTCAATTTATGATTTTCCACTTATAACGTGTAAAGATTTTTTGTAATTATATAAAAATATATATCATGAATATCTGAATCGACAAAAGATAACAAATAGCATTTACGAAATATTACATGCATAATAAATTTGTCTGGGTACTAATCATACTATCATTATCATGCTATGTGACCACTTTTATTTTCTTGTGTAATTTTTCTTTTAAGTGATATGAAAAATTTGAGGTGTAATTTATCAAATTGGTTACATCATATTATTATTTATCTTCACGTACATATCTATTTCATCAACGAACTGGTAAAAAAATATTTCATTTTCTGGTGTAAATGGCAATGATCCAGCCAGTGCTTGCACATTGATCAGAAATCAACTTCTCACAGGAACCAGGTTTTTACGACATGGCGTAATATTAGGAAGAATCTCCATATCCAATGGTGAAAAGAAGAAAGTACTACAATAAATCCAGAATAGAAGCATTACAGTTAATAATTTTAGCACCCTAAATGTAAGAGTGTTTAGCAATTTAGCTCTATTCACAAGCCAATTTTGTGTCAAAGCTGCTCAAGCAAATGGCAAAGGCTTGAAATGCAGATAGGGGATACCGGTAGTCCATGGTAAACATATCTTTGCCTACTTTCCCGAATTGCAAGATGATTTTGTCATGGTCTGATTGGCTTGTTGGCTGAGAGGTTGTTGGTCCAGCAGCAGGTTGTTGAGTGGCAACGATCAACTGAAAGTTCTTGACAGATGCAACTGTCACACGTCCTCGGAAATTCAGGCACCAGCACTGCAGTTGTTCATGCCATCGTGGCGCCTTGTTCTTTAGGACCAGTGGTTTCCCCTTGCCATCATCTTCCTCATTAGTTGATCCTCCACCAATATCAGAAAATCTCGCACTACTGAACTCCGTTGAATGATCGAGTGACTTTGAGAAAGAGATGCTGCGGAATGAATCCTCAAGGGGCCTTGAGAGAAGCTCTGGTTGGCCAGGCACAGAGCCACCGGCATCAAGTGCTGAGGCAGGAATCGAGTGCATGACACAGTGCATTCTCCGTGGACCGCGTGTTCCAAGCACATTCAGCTCGTATGTGATCTGGGATATGATATAGTTTCCAGTTGGGACTTTAGGAGAGACTTTCTTGGAATTGAATCTACGGCTTGTGTGCCCCGGAGGAGGGACATGTGCACCGGTGTGAGGAGGCTGTGTGTCATATATAATGAATTTTGTACCTAGAAAATTTGATCTGCAATAGACAGTGAGATTTTATGATCCCATAATGAAAGGAGAATCAATTAGAACACTTCCTCAAGTATGTATATATGTACTAGTATGATTAAGATACACTCCTCCCACAACAGAATGGAAGAGGGCTTTTTGATAGCCTAGACCAAATATAAAAGGATGACGCCACACGGAACTTCAGTTCAGCTTCCATCTATGACAACTGTTGTTGTGTAGAACTTCTATTTTCCTGATGAATCTATTCATGCATAATGGACTATATTCTACTTAATTTTCATTGAAAACCATTGTTAATTACTGACTTATCTCAGGTCTCCACGGTTGCTCATGACTTATTATTGATATTAGCTAACAATGGAGAAACCATTTTCGCTAAGAAGAGATAACAAATATATAAAATGCATGCTTCTATTCTTTCATAAAATTCAAATTTCCTGAAACGTCTGCAATACCAGGTAAAGACAAGAAAGATATTGGATGACAAAATGAATAGCTTGCACATTTACCTTAATTTTCCGATATAGGTATTGCTTGATCTAGAGATGTTTTCTGCATCCATTGAGATCACATACTCTGTGCAAGTAGTACGTCTAGTTCTTTTTGCAGAGAGAAGGAACTTTCCGTTTTCAACCAACAATGCTACAAAGAAAGTCAAAATACTCATTAAACTCTGAACAACTGACACTCACATAGAAATTATGTAGGCAAAGAAGCAAGAAGAACGAATATCAACCAAACATCTCTAGACATAAATTACAACAGAAAATATAAGTCACTAATGATATTGTTAACTCAATTTGCATTCTAGAGAAGACTTTAGAATTATTTTGATTTGTTTCCACTTTTCACCTTTAAGTTTGAGAGGGAAGAGGGAGTGGGGGGGTGGGGGGTTCGCCTCCTGAATTGCAAGAACCTTCTATATGCCTCAGGTGCAAGGATATCATCAATGAATTTTCTCAAGGAACCGATGAGTAAAATATATTTAAGTTATTTAAGCATCGGGCCAATATCAGCCTACAATGTAATGCTTACCAGGGCTAAGACACAAGAAAAGATGGTACGTCAAATTAGATTTATCCCGCTTGATGAAGCACTGAATAGTTCCATCACGAGGCCCAGGCTGAAATGAGAAAGTAAAAGACTAGTCAATACACTTCTCTAGCATGTAACTTCCATTACAACTATCCAACTCTAAATAGAACTGCCACTTGGGTTGATCACACAGACCACATAGCAACCACATATTTCTGCACTTTAAAATTTAAGTTAGCTAGCAGAAGAAATATTCCTTCAAGTTAAAGTGGTACCTGCTTAAGGGAAACAGGAAAAGTTAGCTTTCCACAAAATTCCGGATTTCTAACAATGTCCTTGCACATTCTCCTCCAGGACCTACAGACTGCGGCACATGCTACGACATTCTTACGACCGGGCCACGTGCTCTCACTCTCCTCTAACCTTCTAACTACATCAAAAAGTAGCTCTGGAGGAAGATTGGCCCAACAACTGTCTTGGATAACAGGGGGGTGGTCACTCAAGTCGTAAAACGAGCCATGTGATTTGTCTCTGTGATGACCAGACAGCCTTAAATCGAAGCTTCGCCTTGATAAGCTACCAAAACTATCTCTTACATCACGAACTATACTGCGGAACGACATCTGAACTTGAAACTGATAGGTCGAACGCCAAACACCACAAATAAATGTTACTGGCCTTTTTACTCTTTCACATGAGGTAAGCTTCCACTAACCTAAGGAAACCTTGAAAGATAGTTACAGCTGCAAAAGAACAAGAAAACAAGTCGCGTTTCAGTATCAAGAATAGATTTCTGAAGAAGAATGAAGAGGAAAAAGCAAGAGAGGCATTTAAAGAGAAAAGAAAGGAAAGGGAAAAGAAAAGAGTATAAAGAGACATCTTCACATGGGCACCTAAGTAAAGTAAATCAAATGACTTTTATCAGATGCAACTTCTTTAGATTCTTAAGGTGCTGCCTCGTGCCAGTTGTCCTAGCGTAGTTGCAAAAAAATGAGTATAAATGATATAATTGAGTTCAAATGTCATCAATATTTGAGCAAATCCACCATTAATAGTGAAATAAGCTACTCAAATAAAAGATGTAAACTCACTAATGTTGACACTGCAAAACTGGCACCAATGGGATACCAAGCAGTTCAAAACCAGATTCCAGTTCATGAAAGGAACATTCAACTCTTTGTCGGTTTATCACCCAATGCCTAGATTCATGTCAGGAAGTTACAAATTCGTTCCTAATAGAATCCAATATTCTATCTCAACCTTTATACTAAACATGTCATGCAAATTCCATAAGCAGCTTTAAAAACAACCAGATTCTATGAAGTATGAGCATAGCCTTTCAAGTACCAATTCATTCTTGCGGGAGATTTAAGCACCGGCCTACCCTTTATCTACTGATAGATCAAAAAGAGAAGTTCTCATCCCTGTAACTCTTTCTAATTACAAAACACAGATGCTTCATTCTCATGAAAACCTACAACTTAAACAATATATACAGGTTGAGGTATGTCTGAAGAGTCCAGATGATAACAAACCTGGTAAGTGCTCTAGGATAATCAAAGTTCCATAACTTCTTTTAGAATCCTGAAAAATACAAGACAAGAAGATAAATTTCTCAGCAAAACAAAAACTGAAGCTACAAATTCCCAAAAGACAATTTTTATATCAGTTAGATCAATAAAATCAAAGAACAAACCACCCCTCTCCATCCAACAAAAACAGGAAAACAAGGAAGGTAAAAAAAAACTTCAATCTGAAGATGATAAGCATAAAAGATAAGATTTTTACCAAAAGGGGTAACTTATCTTCACACATAAAAAAATAAAAAGCCAAAAACAAGATATCCACATTTTCAGAACAGTAAAGATACATAGTATGATTTAATAAGGAAAGCAAAATCAAGAAACAAATCTACCGACACCAAACAACATAAGATCTAAAGATGAACAAACATAGATCAGAGATCAGAGATCTGTACCTTAAAGGAAGAAGAACAACAGCAAGAAACCAAGAATTTCAGAGAGAAGATCAGTAGATCAAGAAAGGAAAAGTGGGTCAGAGGCAAGAAACATTTTTCTTTTTAAAAATCATCATCTGTATCTACCACAAGTCTCTATCTTTCTCATCCGGACTCAAAACCCAACATTAAATGTAGTTCAACAAACCCCACAGAGAGAGAGAGAACAGGTAGGAGAAAAGGGGAAAACAAAATATAAAAAAGGTGGTGTGCATATACTTTATTAGCACTAAGAAAAATAGTTTATTGGGAGGTCACACATAGTATATTGGTCACTACGTGAGCAGTATCCAACTGTGCCTGGTTCTACGAAGCTGCCATCATATTAGACATGGAAACACGGAGTTTTTGACTTATTCTTTTGGCTCCACCTCCTCCGTAACAATGTTGTTATTTTGTTTTGTTCTTTTTGAAATATTATAACAAAACATTTAAGACAGAAAAGAAAACCTATAATACAATAGCTTGTCTCAATTTACTTAAGTTGGCACTGAGAGAACACTATATAATATAACAAGAAAGATAATTTTAAAGAGAATCGTTATAATAAATATTAATAAGAGATGATTGTTTCAGAAAGTGCAAGTTGCGGAGATGAGAATGTTGAGATGAAAATGTGGATATACCAGGATGTGATGAGATTAGAAATGAGACCATTCAGGAGAAGTTAGGGGTAGTATACGTGACTAACAAGATGAAGAAAGCGAGACTGCTATAGTTTGGACATGTGCAGAAAAATAGTGGCGGCGCTCCTGTTAGGAGGTGCCAGAAGTTGGGAGGTAGACCGAAAAAATATCGAGAGGAGGTGATTAGGCGAGATATGACGAAACTTCATCTCACCGAAGACATGACCTTAGATAGAAAGAAGTGTAGGTCGCGTATTAGGGTAGTAGGTTAATAGGCTAGTAAGAGTAGGATGATGTCTGTCCTCATGATATGATAGATAGTAAAATTAATCGTGTCTTTATATTTTATGTTGTCATTGTCCGTCTTATATTTGTTACTTTTATTGTATTTATATACTATCATTTGTTTTCTACTTTAGTCGTTTTTCTTTTTCTTTTCTTTTTTCTTTTTCATATCTAGTATCTTCTGCTTATAGAGCTTAATATTTCTTAAAAAAGAGTCTTCGGGAAATAGTCTCTCTATTGAGGAATATAAACGGCTAATTCAGGGTCAATTTCGAGAATTTAGCTAAGAGAATAAACAAGAGAAGAGGGAAGAACAATGAACAATCTTATTATCAATGAATAGGCAATGATGTGATACAGTTTCAGGTGTAGATCAGTAGGGATCGGAAAGCTACTGGATTGGAGGATGAGAAATGTCCCTAGGAACCTCATGGCATCTCTTAAGCTGAGAAACATGGAAGATGGGATGGATCAACACATCAACAGAAAGCAACAATTTATAGGCCAGTGCACCAATCCTTGCTTCAATTGGCTAAGGTCCATAATACCTTGCTGCCAGTTTGTTGAAGGATCGAGAAACTACTAAAACTTATCTATAAAGTTGGAGCTTCAAATATTGTATATTTTATCCTCTCAAACTCCACTTGCTGAATATATTGTTATTGTAAGAGACGATTGTTACATCTACTATTTTTCTCCTTTTGCAGGTGTCATTTGTATATTAAAATACTTCCTTTCATACTAATGCAATTTCTAAATTTCTCACTGATTCGTCATGGAAATACAGATGTTTTGATATTTTTATAGAATAATATAATTTTTTCCTAATCTCTATGCAAAATGAAATCTACGAATTGCATAAGTATAAAAAAGAATCAGTGTTTTACATTTTGACTAGAATGGCAAAATTCAAAGGACGAGTTTGCCACTTAGGACGACT
Organism: Solanum virginianum; assembly: GCA_000787875.1. Lineage (NCBI taxonomy): Eukaryota > Viridiplantae > Streptophyta > Magnoliopsida > Solanales > Solanaceae > Solanum > Solanum virginianum. The sequence continues at coordinate 18,591 of DF361908.1, forward strand.
TTGGTGTAAAGCCATGATAAAATACGAAATTATTTTATTTTATATTTATTTAGAGATATTAGATAGTTATTAATTTTTTTTATTTTTATTTTTGTGATGAAATAAATTATTCTATATATATATATATATGATAATAAAATAACTTATTTTAGAAATAATTATTCCAAAATAATATACGTTACGCTTAGCATTAAATAAACAATTTATTTTAGAAATAATTATTCCAAAATAATATACGTTACGCTTAGCATTAAATAAACAATTGCTCATTGCTCGGATTGGATGCATTTGATAATTGAGACCTTAAAAGTAAAATTTAAAATTAGAATTAAAAAAGATGGATCGTTACAAAAAATTAGTTGGATACTCAAAATCTTAAGTACTCCAGTAAATAAAAAGGATGAAGCAAAAAAGAAAATAAAATGCATGTTCCTTGTCTTCAAAATGTAGTCCAAATACTTTTGTACATACAACTTACTCTTCCATTTCAATTTACTTGTTCAATTTTTTTATTTAATTTATTTCAAAAAATAATATAATTTTTTTAAATTTAATTTTTTTATCTAACATATTTAAAACTACGAAACTAAGATATTTTGATATATCTTTAATTTAATATTAAAAAATTATTTTTTTATGATACATCTCTAATTTAAGATTACTTTTTTTTTTTTAACTTTTCCAAAATTTATATCAAATTAAAATAAAATAAATAAATTGAAATGATGGAAGCACATAATATTTTTTTTAATTGTGCTGAATAGTTATTGCCATTTTTTCATTTACTTTTTACCCTGGCTATAGTAAAATTGAATGCTATTAATCAATAAAATTAAAGTAACCCCTTTTTTAAAAGTCTAATCAGCAATGAATAGACAAAGCAAAAAAGGCGAAAAGAGAAAAAAAGAAGGATATAAAAGTCAATGGCACGCTATAGCACTTTTTACCAAGTTAAATTTCAATGTAAAGAAATTAGAGAAGCATGTCTTAATCATCGTTGAACAAGAAAAATAGGACTAGCTATGTCACAATAGAAAGCAAAAACATTTTGATTGTAATTGTATTCTAACTTGATTTATTTATTTTATTCTTTTTCAACACATTTATTCAAATTTTAATTAAATTCTTTGAATTCTAAACATAACATAAATTTTAGTACATCAAATTTATCCTTTATATCACGTTTTAAATTAAACGGTAGAGGCTTTAAATTTTTTTGGGGGAATGAATTAGACTTTTTTGATTTATTAATAACAATATTTCTTATTATATATATAAAAAGCTGCTGAAGCAGATAACTATTAGACGATATGTTTGCTTCAGCTGTCTTACTTCTCCTTCTCTTTTATTACATGCGGCTTAATCAAACTATTTTTCGACGTGTCTGCTTCAGCTACTTAATTATATTTCTTTAGCTGCTTATCCTAGATGAGGGTTCCCAGGAAACAGCCTCTCTACTTAGGTAGTGGTAAGGTCTGCGTACATCCTACCCTCCCCAGACCCCACTTGTGGAATTTTACTGGGTATGTTGTTGTTGTTGTTGTTAGCTGCTTATCCTCTTCCTTGATTCTATACGTTCCAATCAAAATATTTCATCGATTTTAATGTGTTTACCTCAACTACTTAATTTTATATTTCTTTGAGTACTTCAACTATAATTTTACAATATTACTCTTAATAAAATATTTTTATTAGACCTGCATTAGCGCGGATATAATTGGTCCTGCTCTATTCAATTTGACTTTTCACAAAATCCAAGAAGAAATAATTTTAAGTGTTATGTTTCAATCTATAGAAACTTCGTGGAACTACATACACCTAAATCTGGCCCACTATTCACCTAATATTTAGTGTTTGCTTCTTTTTTTTTCTTTTTAAAAAAAGAAAATGGGGGTAGGAATACAAGGAAGAGATTTAAGACGTATAAAATTGAACTTTATTAATAAAGTGGAATTTAGGTTATTAACCAGATAGCTATTAAGAGTTTTATATATATTAGAATATCGATGGCTATTTCATTCATTTTAATTTATTTATTTTTCAAATATATTTTTAAAAAGATATATTTTTTATTTTTTTATAACTCGTTAATTCTTACTTTTCATGTGAGTTAAGATCACAAGATTCTAATGCAATTTTGATATATTCTGTATATCTTTAATTTAAAATTATATGATTTAAATTTTCTTATACTTTTGCTTAAATTATATTTGGATAAACAAATTAAAATAGACACTTATGATATATATTTTTGAGAATTTTAGAATACAATTATACAAGTTGACATCCTTCTCTTCTGTACTCTCCAGCTATACATTTTATTATAGATCTTTTGTATTTTCAATTTTTTCAAACAAGGGACAACTTTTTTTTTTGGTTACTTTATTTTATTTTCGAATGATGAAATATTAAAATTGATTTTAGAATTTTAAATTAATATATGAAGAATTAACTCATGGTTTGTTGGAACCTTGTGTGACATATCTGAGCAAGTGAATTTACAAAATACATATTATGTGCAGGACTGAAAAGTCATAAATTTATCTTACACCGACTATTTATACATTATATCAATTATAGTCATCATGCTTCATATACATACGTGTAATCATAGTGAATTAATTACTTATATATACAAATTTTATTGCCACGTCTCGTATGCATACGTAATATGTGTTGTGTCAATTTAAGCAAATGACTATCTTCATTGAACTTTTTAACTAAATACATATAAGATGCAAAAATAATGTAGATAATTACATAAAATGGTTACATATTGTCAGTCTGCACTACTACTTTATCCATCACAATTAGTTCAGACAAAAATTAAGGAATTAATCGAAAGTTTTGGACCGTGACCTTTTATTAAACCTTGGACCAACCAGACCACCAAGTAAGGACCAATTACAAATGCATTTCAATAAATTAAAATGTGTTAAGTTTTGGTGATAAATATGATAGAAACTGTAATTTTTATTAATATGGAAAATAACTTTTAAACCTTCACGAGATATATAGGATAATTTATGTGTACAGTTTATTGCCCCCTTCCACCTCCTCAATTGGATATTATGTTATTGTTGCTATATTATCTGTATAATAATCAAATACAGATATAGAATTTTGAGTTTATGGATGTCGCATGAATATAACATCATTTCAAATTAATACTTTGTTTAGCCTCAAAAGTTTATTTTTAGAAAAAAAAAAGGTGTTTTGATCAATTTTTAAGGAGAAAGTAAATGCTTTTGGAGAGATTTTTAAAAATAATTTTTAGAGATAAGTTGATTTTAAAAACTTAATTAAGTAATGTATAATTATGTTTTAGCCTCAATATTGTCGATATAAATTTCTTTGGATAGTTAATTTGTTTGAACATTTGAATAAGAGAGGACTAACGTTCAATCTACCTTGCCACAAGATTTTTTTGGAGAATTTAACTCACAGTTTAAAATTTTACTTAATAACTAAAAATTATTCATATCATTAACCATTTATACTGAACTTCGTTATTATTTAACTAAAAGGTGTTATCTTTTGAGTAAAAAGTCATTGTGATGTGGTTAAAAGGGGTGAATTGAAAATTGTGATTAGGCTTTTGACTTTGCAAACAATAATTGAGGAGAAACAAGAAAATTAAAGTGCAAAGAAAAGTTAAAAATATACTAAGAAGGTGGTGAGCGTGATTGTGAACAAGAAAAATGCCTTGAATCTAAACTTAAGAGGAGACATGCTTTACCTCTAATCATCATTCATGACAATTGACAAGACATTTACGTCTAGCAACAAATCAATAAAATACTGTCTTTTTTGTTTTAATTATTATTTGGATTTTTTTTTGTTATAGACTATAGTATATGTTTGGCCATCTAAAAGAAAACCCGTGATTCCTTAGTAAAATGATGAACATAGTGCATATTTTATTTATACCATAGGTAAACGAATAATTCAATGGCGAATATTTTTTTAATACCATACACAAAGTTGGATATCACTTTTATATTTGTAGCGATGATATAAATTTTATGTGATGTAAATTTAAATTAATATAAATAGATATTTATTATTTATTATATAACGATAAATTGATTAAGTTGAAATATCGATCGCTGTAATCATTTTTTAACACATAAAACTAGTCTCCTGCAATATCTTACAGTAGACAAAGATAATTACTCCAACTAAGGTACTTTAATTAGTAGGAGTATTAAATTGGCTGATAAGCCTGACATTTTTGGTGAGATTTCAGCATTTTGAGACAAACTCGTGACCAACCTAATCATTTTTTAGTTACGAGGATCGAAATCGTTCATTTTTATTTAGATTTTCAAGATTAACTAGATTAGTGAATTAATTAAATATTTAAAATTTAAAATTAAATGGTTGAAAATTATATGAAAAATATTATAAATTGTAATGCTTCTCGTATTATGACAAAGAATGATTTGAGTTCATATAAAGATGTTAAACAACAACAACATACCCAGTGAAATCCCACAAGTGAGGTCTGAGGAGGATAGAATGTACGCAGACCTTACCACTACCTCATAGAAGTAGAAGATTATTTCCTGGTTCATAAAAGATGTTAAATATGATAAATTCAACTGGTTATTATAATTTCAATTTGTAGTTTCTGTGACCATCATGTTGTACAATGCATCTATTAAGATTTATTAATGAAATATATTACACATAAGACTTAACTATGGAGATTTATTATTAAAAAAAAAAAGAGACAATAATAGCTCTTAAATTAGTAGCTCTTTCAACTCAGGTTTCCATCAGTTTTGGCATCTGCACAACAATACCAACAAACAAGTCTAAAGTTAGTTCTCCAAAATTATGTGGAGACATTGTAACTCAGGACAATAATAAATGAAAACAATATAATATGGATGAATAATCTAACAATTCCTTCAAAAATGAACACACTATTGAATGAGAATGCAAATGATTTTGCTGAAATTGAATTAGCTTGATTTAGGCCCAATATGAAGGTCCATTACTACAGTTTCAAAAGCTACACCTACTGTGGATAGTCATGAGCCCATGAGGCCCATAACGATACAGTGAAAATACAGGATTAGAGCTGTATAATTAACCCAAATTTATGTAATTCACTCAATTTTTTGAGCTAGAGTTATTTTAATGATGAACTGATTTGACTACATCGGAGTTTAACTCATAAAAAAAAAACATATAACTCAAATAGATCCATGATGATTGATGATGTCCAACCTATGAAGTTACAGTTTTAATATTACAATATCCATTTGGTCACGAATATAAACGACAAACAAGGCAGCTGAATCACCATTTTGTTTATGTTACAAGTCTCTCTTATACTAATAAAGTCAATGAAGTGTAAATTATGAATTGAAAAAGGGAAAACTGAATTACCTGGCCCGCACCTAATGTTGCACTTGGCATCACAACGAGCGTACAATCTCGCTGAAACAAATAACAAATTCATTCCGTTAAGAAAAAGATGTATATCGCGTGCATTAAAGTTGAATTGGACACTAGGATTGTTAAAAATAAAAAAAGAGAAAAGGGGAGATGGAAACGATGCATACGTGGGAGACCAACACAGGCAGTGTTGCAACTATCCCAGCAATTGACGCCCTGAGCAGTGACGCCGACGGTCTCCGTATTGGCCGATAAAAGGATCATCAACACCATAGCCATAGCTGCCACGCTCATCATTTTTTTGCTCTCCATTATTTTCTCTATGCTTTGAAGATAAAGACTATATTTTCCTTCAATGGGAAAGTTCATTTATATATATACTGTGGGAGTCACTTTTATTAGTGCCGTAGTGGACAAGTGGGAAAGGATATTGTTATTTTTCATTCCATCAATTTGGACCATTTAACTATACTTTGACCAAATTAAAATACTCCCTTCATTTATTTAATATTTTTAAATATTTATTAATATGATATTATTGAAAAATATCTAAATTAATTTTTTAATTCTTAATAGGTGTACAAAATCTAAAAAGAACTCATATATATATATATATATATATATATATATATATATATATATATAAATATTGTAATATGGATTAGATTGCATCTTCATCTCTATTCTTTTTAAATTAGAAGATTAGATCTAAAAAAAGGTTGGCAAATTTGACTTTGACTTGACTAGCTAGCAAGTTGGACTACCAATTATTATTTTATATATATAGTACGTACACACTTTTATCATCATATAATGCAAATTAAACATGCACGTAACGTTTTCTTTTTTTATACTATGAAGAAATTATTATGAAACACACAATATTATTATTGTGGAACTCCCTATAAAATGCCTCGATAACTTGCTACTAGTACTTTTTTGCACTGTCAACCAGGTTTCCATCAATTTTGCCCTCTGCAAAACAAAGAGTTCAAGTTAAATTTTGATAAGCTGCACGATTAAAAAAATAATAATTACTCTTCAATATTTTTGGTTGATCTAATTCATAGAATAGTTATATATATTCTGTCTTTTCAAGTATAATATGTAGCATTATGAATAGTATCCATATATTTAGGGGCAAAGCTATAATAATACATGAGATTCAGATAAATTCAATAGCTTTTGAATATTGATATCATTGACAATTATTATCATATCTTAGAGTGAAGTCATTATCCAAACTCATAAATCTTGAATCTTAACTTTGCCTCGACAAGTATTATAACTATATAATAATATAGATAATAGAAGTTTGATATTTCAACCGTATTAACAAATAAGTTTAATCGAATTATACATGTTTTTCTTAAAAATAAAAGTACGAGACACAGTAACTCAGGGACAAGTATTTGCAGATACTAACCTGAAAATTTCATGATGAATTAAACTTTTGTTTAATGAAAAATTGTGAAATCCTTTTAGTATATGATTTTCTTTTTTGAATTTTCTTATTTGAATTTCTAGTTC
>DF361908.1:32291-43116 GCA_000787875.1 Solanum virginianum
CGTGTATACACTCGACCTTCTTAAGCGTTAGATATATATATTGCCCTCTAATATGAGATTCAAGCACTTTTAAAAATAGACGCTAATTTGACAAGGCCATATCATATTTCATGTGCATAGGACAGAAAGTACATACAAGATGTAGGGTGTTACGTGCCACTGGCCACAAATTATATCTAGATTGAAGCTTTTACACAAATATATGAAATTATTGAAAAATTGTGAACTAAAAAACTCGATTTTTTAAAGAACAAGAACTACTAAAACTTCATTCATTGATTGTATGTGACATAATAATGGTATATATAACATGGCTTAATCTCAGACAAGTTAGTTAAAGTAGATAATGAAGAGTGAAAATTGAGATATTTGTAAAGAAATAACTACAATGCGAGAACATAAGGGGAAAAAAAATAATCATTTATCTCATTTTGGTGAATGTTGTAATATAATTTAACTCATTCTTCGAATTGGTTGAATCTATGTAATTTTGCTAGAAAAATGTGCTAGTTTAACCGACGATTCTAAATTGTATAATTAAAATACACATAAATTGATTTAGTGTTTTTTTTTTTTTGATAGATAGAGCTTATATATCTCAATTTATTGTCACCGAATCAATCACTTTGAAAAATATAATACGCAGACCCTACAAATTAATAGGATAAAATGATAAATTTATTATATCAATAACTATTTTAATAAATATGTTAAATTAAAATTTGAAAATGAAAAATAAATGAAGGAAATAATTACTTGAAGTAAGTAAGATGTGTTTGGTGTTTTTTTTTACGTAGTGGGTCAGTCAAAATGGTGGATAAACATTAGTAAAATGACATTCTGAATGAAAAATAGGTTTATAATAAGCGAATTCGAATTAATTAAATTTTAGTATAGATAACGAATAGGTGTAAAAATACAAATAAAAAAGTATTAGGCAAATTTGATTTTAACCTGACTAATAAATTGAACTAGCAATTACAATTTCAGATACATCATCATAAAATGCATCTATTACATTAAAAAGTCATACTAATAGTAATTAAACATACATGTACTGCTTAATTTTATATTTCCCTATATAAAAAAAAACATTACTATTATTGTAGAACTCCCACCTTCCGTAGTAGTCTCGATAGCTTACAGTACCTTTTAACAATTTCAACCTAGTTTTTCATCAATTTTGCTATCTGCAAAACGAATTGTCTGTAGTTAAATTTCGAATTGAAGATGCACGGTTAAAAAAATAAATACTTAAAATGAATTTAACTCAATTATAAAAGAGTAATGTCAGAAAAAAAACACCTAAACTATCATCCTTTTTGAGTTTCAAATTTAAACTATTATTGATTAATCGGAGAAATATCTCTCTCTCTAGTATCTCTCTCTCTCTCTCTCTCTCTCTCGATAATATGCATACTAAATTGTTTCTTATATTTAAAACAAATTATCTCATGATACTTCACATACTATCTCGATAAAAATTAAATAAAATATTAGTATTGCTTAAAAAAAATATATCACTAATTAAAAAAAGAAAAATTCTTATCCCACTCCATTATCTACTCGCATCGTACACACAAACCCCCATCCCACGCTACACGCCAAATTTTTATGTATTTTTTAATTTTTTAAATTTCTTTTATATTTTTTAAAAAATATCTTATCTCACCTCACCTAATTCTTCGCTCCCAATTTTTCCTTCATTTTTCTGATTTTGTGTTATATTTGTATACATATATTTTAAGAATATTTTTTACTTGCCATAAAATTAAATAAATTTTTATTTTTATTATATTCGATACACAAATAAAAAAATATTTTTAAAAAAATATATAAATACATTTAACACAAAATAAGAAAAATATGAAAAAAGTAAATTGATACGAAGGTTTGAGTGGGATGGAATAGATTTTTTTTAAAAAAAATAAAAGTAATGGTTTGGATTAGGGGGATTGTTGAAGTAAATTCCTTTTTTAAGAAAATTTAAATATTAAAAATTATAAAAAAAACAATTATTACAATCTCTTTTCCATATCAATACAACCAAAAATAAAATAAAATTAGACAACTAAAAATATACTAAGAGAGTAGAATATCTCCTAAAAAAATCAAAATCAAAATCAAAATCAAACAAGAATTTTTATTCTATCACCCAAATATTCTTCTAATTGAACAAAAGAATTGAGAAATGGAAAAGGAAAAAGAAAGAAGAGAGAATTACCTGGTCCGCACCTAATCTTACACTTGCCATCACAACGCAGGTACTCTCTCGCTGAAAAAAACAAAAAAGAATCAACAGGTTGTTACTGTTATATAAAATTATGCTACTTTTTAAGACATAAATAAAATTAAAATCGAGCATAAACTGATATCGTTATATAAAAAGAAATTAAAGTGAGAAATGAAGGCAATATGTACTTGGGAGACCAACGCAGCCTGTGTTACAAGCGTCGTAGCAATCGACGCCCTGAGCAGCGACGCCTGCAGTGTCCGTGTTGGCAGATAAAAGGATCATCAACACCATAGCCATGGCTGCCAAGCTCATCGTTTTCTTCTTCTCCATTATTTCCTGAATGCCTTTTTGTTTAATGGATTGTGAAGATATAAAAGACTGTCGGTGGATATTTTAAATATAATACAGTCCCGTCCGTCTCATTTCATATTCTTTTTAAATCGTTACAAAAAAAATATCACCTTAATCTAATTAGAAACAATTTAACCTTGAAATTTTTATTTTATTCTTAATGAAATGATTCTCAACCACACAAATATTTCAAATTTTTAGATGACAAGTTTCAAAAGTCTTACTTTTTTTTCTTAAATATCATGTCAAGTCAAAGGCTATCATATAAAATTGGACGGATATCATTTAGAGATCATTTTTTTTTGAGACTTTTGCAAGTAAAATTACAGTTTCTTTCGGTATAAAAAGGCTAGTTTTGAACTTAATAGTTGAGGAGAAAACCTTTTGAGTCCCTAAATGAAGTTCCACGTGAATTGATCATGTGATTTTTTTTATCCTGTCATTTTTGTTAGAAGGGGGGTATTTTTAAAAAAAAATTTAAGGGAGGCATATTGTTTATTTTTAAAATTTTAAGTGAGGGATATTTTTGAAGCAAAATCTAACCAGGATTATTTTGCTTTATTTTTTATAGTCCAGGGTCATTTTAGATACTTTTTCATTTTTGTTAGAGTAAAGGATACTTTTAAATTAAAATTAACAAAAAGATATTTTTGAGCCAAAATCTAATGAAGAAATATTTTTGCTCTATTTCACGTAATTCAAAAGTATTTTGATCCTTTTTCCTTTATTTTATATGGACTACATTGGATCTCCGGACATCTCCAATCTTTAACGTCAAATTTTTTTATTGAAATGGTGTCAGTCCCATTATAATGTAAATCAATTTTAATTTCCTATATCAAATTTTATATATAAAAAATATTTTTCTCTCTCTTCATTATTACATTATTACTTCTTATTTGATTGATTTTTTTTTTTAAAAAAAAATTGTATAATGAAATAACATTAAAATATTTATAAAGTGAGATAGTGTGATAGATAATGTTACACATTAAAATGATAATAGAAATTGATGTTGGATTGAATCTCCATAACATCAAATTTTACATCAAAATAATATTTGATGTACAGTTGAAGATGATCTACGAATAGCTTTTGGAGTCTACATATCATTTTAATTTGATATATACCTCATACAAAAATTATATCCCTCATTACAAAAACTGGCTCACATATATTCTATACAGTCATATAAATGGCTTATATGTATTCTTTTGGTCTCATGAAAGTGAAACAATAATTTTTAATTTAAAAAATTATATTTTTATTTATTATTTTGATGATTGAATTTATTTTTCACTTGTTTTCTATGCAAGTTTTTTTTATACAGATACATAAAATAAACGACAAAAAATACAAACAACAACAAAATTTCAGAAGTGGGGTATGGGGAGGATAGAATGACCAAAAAGTAATTTTAATTATTTTTTACTTGTTTTTCTTTTTCTTTTACATATTTTTACATCGCTACATGAATTTTTTAAAATAAAAAAATAATAAATTCATTTTTTTACTTTTATTAGATGTAAGTGGCATATGTGAGCCACTTTTGTAACGACAGAGGATATATGTGACCCAATTTTTATAACAACAAGGATGTATCAAAGCCAGCTGTGTAACAACAGTGGTGTATATATATATGAGCCACTTTGAAGTATATAAACTCTAAATTGTTAAGTTTAATAATTTATCAGGCCTATTTTATATACATACATATATTACATATAAGAAATGAGTATAAGTAGGCAACTGGGCGTCAACATGCATGCAAATTATTAACCTGATAGTTGAAGTTAGTGAGATGTGTTTGCTATGACCAAAAAAACAAAAAGTGAGATGTGTTTGGTATCAACACATTTCCTTTCATACCAAACAGGCAAACACATCCAAAGAGTTAGAATTGCAGAAGAACCTAACGTTTGGGCCTACGTATATACTTTAACATTCCCTCATATAATGTACAGCAAATGCTGCTTCATTTGTATTAATAGGAAAGTATTAATTCTTGAACAGTTACTCCCTCCGTTAAAAAAAAAAAAAAACTTACTATGATTTGACACAAAATTTAAGAAAATAAAAAAAAGTTTCGATCTTGTAATCTTAAACTAACGTATGTCAAATATATCAAAATTGTTCGTTTCCTTTTCATCGTGGTACATTTTTTGTCAGTTCTCGACCAAAAAAAGAACGATGATCAAAATTGCTAGCTAGCTCTACCTTGTTTGTTCTATAATCGACACAAAATTTCTTGTTTGTTCTAAAACTGCCACTATCTACCATCATAAAGAGAACAAAAATGGTATTTCCTGTTTCATCTTTCTTCTAGTGATAAATGTAAACACCTCCAAATACTTCAGAACCAGCCTGTGAATCCCTCTTATTCTCTTCTTCTTCTTGTTTTCCCTCCCCCTTGCTGCTACAGCCGTGGCTACTGCATTTTATGTCAGTTACTTGTTTATCCAGCGATAACTGGCTCAGTTTCTTGATTTCTTTATCTTTTCCCCACAAGACAACATATAGTCCACACACTATCACGATGGATCCAATGATGCTGCATTAGAACAAAATTGTTTTAAGACTTTTGTATCAAATATATAAAGCTGCTAGAAGTAGGGGAAAAATGACATACGTTCCGAGGAACAACTTTTCTCCCATGAACAAGTATCCAGTAATTGCCACCATGACAAGCATCAATGGGTTAAAAATGGATACATATACCGGGCCTTTCTGCCGGACAACCCATGCAATGATGGTAAATAGCACTCCAGAACAAAATACTCCCTGAAACACAACTTCAACAGCATAAGAAGGTCATCTTTTTTCTACAAGTTGATTTATGCACGTACCGTATATGCTGAAGCAATAAGTCTAATGTTCCATCCCAATTTCCATTGTTTCCAGTCTCGTTCCATAACTAATGCAACAACAAAACATTGAACTGCTGCCATTACATTCAATAGAGCAGTGAATGAGTAAGGACATGGATATCGCTTAGCCGCCTTAGCCTGTACACATAGATTATTGTATTACACACTAAACGAGACAAGTAATATTAAAGTTCATCCCTAACTCACCTGAACAATCAACATTAGCGCATAGCAAGTACAACCAGCTACGGCAAGAAAAGCACCTAGTAAAGGTTTACTCTCTCCCTTGTGTTTTGGGGAATGCAACAAATTTATGTTTGTTCTCCCCAAATTTATCTCTGTCCCTTTGTAGAGTGATAGGAGCATCGCTCCGCTGATGCAAATGATTGTCCCAAATAGCTTTGCTTTACCTGCTGCTGAATGCCAACCCAACTTCTCTAACCTGATCAATGCACTGTCTCAGTTATTTGAAAACTAATTAACTCCACCATCCTTCCAAAAACTACCTCAATACGATGGCAACAACAAAGGTTATGGCTGGGATGAGATTGAACATGGCTGACACAAAAGTTGGTGATGTGTACACCAAGCTCTGCACATACATGGTTTGTCCTAATGATCCCCTGCACCCAAAAATATCCTTTACTCCCTTCCTACTTTCACAAACCAAACAGAAGAGTTAAAAAAGAACAACTTACCCAAACATACCACATAGAAATGCTTGGAATAAAATCATCTTTGTTAACTCCACTCTTTTTCCCCTGAAACAACAAAAATGAGAATGATACTTTTTCCCCTTCATTCCAAGAATGTAAATATGACATAAAGATTGAACCTTTCAATGAAGAATGCTATAGGGACCATGATAACAGAGGCGAAGAGAGAGCGATAAAAGATCAAAATGCTAGCATTCATGCCATCGCTGGTTGCAAGTTTGAATACAATATTCATTCCTGTAAGTAGTATTTGCCCCACAATCATAAACAAAAGTGGCCTCATTCCATGCATCACCTTCAATAATTTTTCCATCGCGCTAATTCCTCTTTCAAGAAACCAAATGGACCAAGAAAAATAATCGTTTCTTGAAGAGGAATAGGTAAAATCAAGAAATTTAAAGAGAGGGTTTAATTTAATAACCCTCTTCTTCTTACGTTCATGCAGAAAGATTGAACTACAGGATGAAAAATCAAAAAAAAATTCTCAAAATTGGGCAAAAAAATGTTTAGGAGAGATTTTTTGCTTTGGAGATTGGTGAAAAATTGTTAGAGAAAAATCACGAGAAAGGAGGAAAAAAGAACACAACTGTATGGATAAAAAGCTATTTTTTCACAACTGTATGTATTTATAGCGTTATTCATTAACTGAATGAAATCATGCATGACGTAAATGACATAGGTAAAAAAGGGTGACACCAAGTAAATAAAGAAGTCGAGGCCAGACCAAATTCTGTTTTGTACTAATTAAGTTAATTTTGATTGATTTATTTGTCAAATTTGTTCATTATGAAATGACTTACCATAATATTATTATTCACGGAACCTACTATAATATTCGTCACTTTGTAAAATCGGAATTATAATGATTTCAGAGAGGGTGGTGGAGATGAAGATAAAGAGGGTTGGTTCGATTTTATTTGGTGTTTTAAAAAATTTTTTTAGGTGTAAACTAATGAAAAATAAAATGAGGACAAAATTAAAGTATAAGACACTTAAAAACTTAAAATCATGTTAAGTGATAATGTGTCCCCAATAAATACTTATTGTGCTTAAGAATTATATTTATCTTTGTCAAGAACTTGCGCCTCCATCTATTGCATGAGAAAAATAAGCACAAAGACGAATTCCTTTACATAACATAAATCGGCAAAAATATATTTGAATTGCTCTTGAAAATAATATTACAAGTAAACTATATGAATTACAAATTTGTTGCTACTTTGACTTATTTCCTGAATAACTTATATATATATATATATATTTGTCTAATATTATATATAATTTTTTCAATTTTTTAATAAAAGTTTGATTGTTCGGTGCACCAAAGTTTTGAGACCCCTACACCGAATCGAACAATTGAACTTTTGAAAAAAGAACAACAACAACGAACCAAAAAATCGAAGAACTGAATTAGTTTAGTTCAGTTCAATTTTTAAATTTTTCAGTATTTATGCCTACCCCTAAGTAGTACAGAGAGAGGAAGGGGAACTTCCATATAATGTTTATCGACTTAAAAAAAGCTTATGAGTTACAACAAAGAATATATCTGGAGGCTAGAGATGTGCATGTAGCTTACGTTATGACGAATAAGGACATATAGTGAATATGAGAAGAGGTACAAATAGGTCGAAAAAGTATTGATAAAAGATGATTAGACTAGATATGATAGACCTATAACTCACCAAGGACATAGAAAGATTTAAATAATCCCAAGCACTAGGATAAAAATTATGTAGTAGTATTATATTATATACATGTTAATGCAAAGCACAGTGTATATATAATTCTCTTTTATTACATACTATATATATATATGTGTGTGTATATAAATACATGAATTTTTCAAACATGGAAACGAGAGCAAATCCTTTTTGTGAATGATAACATTCCATGAATTGAATATTTACTTCCCTTAAAAACTTTCATAGACTGAGATACAAAATCGGAATTGCCTCAACTAAAGGTTTTATTTTCCCTCACTCCAATATGTATGTGTAATATTCGTGCAAAAAATTGTATTTTCCACTTCTCTTTTTTCATCGTATTTCGGAAGGAATGAAAAAGGACAGTCTGGTGCACTAAGTTCTCACAAGGTCTGGATAAAGGCCAGACCACAAAGCTCTATTATATGTAGTCTTACCCTACATTTTTGCAAGTGACTGTTATTGGAATTAATGCATTCACAAGGATACTATCTTTGACCTTTATGTTTTCTAGGAGTTTTTTATTCTTTCAAGAATATCATTTAGTTATTATCACGGTACCGAGCTATATTATTTATCATTATGAAATGACTTACGATATATACTATTATTATCACGGTACCTAGCTATATTATTTATCACCATGTAAAATAGCAATTAATGATGATTCGAGAGAGGGAGGTGGAGATGAGGATAAAGAGGGTTATCTTTATGAAAAATTACATAACAAATATTTACTAGTTTATTAGCTAACAACTATAGTTTGAATTAATGATGACTCGTGACAATATCTAGCTGTAATTATAGTTTGAGTTTTCTATAATTCGCGCAATTTATACAAATATTGTGCGCGATTATACAAAATTGTGCGTAAATCAAATTGTATAGTGAAATATATTAATACTGTGAATTGTATAACGAATTATACAAACACTGTGTATGAATTGTACAGCGAAATATATAAACGCTATGTAAAAACTGTGAATTGTATAGCACATTATACAAATGTATGCAAATGTTGCACGAATTATACAAACGCTGCTATAACTATAATTACGAAATGTAATTACCCAACCTATAGCTTTGGAGCATAATTAAGATATTTTTGAATGGTTATATGTGAAAATTAAGATATTTTTGAGTGATTATATGCCACGAGCACTAAATGAAAGAATGATACTATTTTAATGAAAAAGAATAATACATTTAAACAAATTCATACACTTAGTTAATCAATGAAACTTTTTTATGTTTTTATTTAATTAAGAAAGATACTATTAATAGTTAAGAAAATCAGTAGGTAAAATTAGAGTTACATAACTTTCATCTTATTATTTCATCAAACGTACACTTACTGCAATAAGAAAGTAAGAAATTACTATGTATAACCTTTAATTCCTATCATGATCTGCATGCACACATCTTTAAAAAACATATATTTAAAATATTATTTTAGCAATTATACTAAAAATGGCATATCTAAATTTAAATTTATTTGTATGGAATATACTCTTCTTCATTCATTATCATTATATTTCAGATCTTATATCAAATCAAATAAAGTTCTTAAATTATTATCTTATGATCTACACTACTAAAAAAAAACTGTTAAAAGAGACCTCATGAGGTCAAAAGACATTAAAAAAGACCTCAATATTAGGTCGCTAAATATAATTATAGATATTATTTCTCAAAAATTTAAATTAAATATTCTCGTATACAAATGCCCTAATTGCAATATAATGAACAAACAAAATCATGTGTCTTATATAATGAGACAACTTTATTTTTTTACAAATTCTTTGATAATTTATCATACATTATTAATCACCCATAAAAATAGTAATATAGACTATAGTTAGTATAATCTTTAAATGAGGTATTAAAAGGATGATGTGAAAAAATCTTACATAAGTGAATAAATAAGAATCAATATGAAGTAAAACTAACATGTCTAAATTCTAGTATAATAAGTAAAGTGCAATTTTAAATAAATCAGATTTTCTTTTTCCAAAAAACAATTAGGAAACACACAATGTTTGATAATATCGAAAAGGAGTATAATATGTTAAAACATTCATTTTCTAAGCCTCTCTAATTTCTGACGGATATTGCACATTCCCAAATTAATAGCCGCTTAGGCCAAAATTTCAAATATATTTATTTTAAAAGTTATTTTCATATATGAAAAAAAATACTTTTTGCAAAATTATTTTTAAAAAGTAATATACACATGCATAACATCACAAGTGAGATTTTCAAAAGTAAGGAAAATAAGAGAAAACCCTAGTTATTTTTTGGTGTAATATTCAATTCATCTCATAAAATTTTTACTTCAAATAATTATTCTTTATCCATCGTATAATTTGGTGTACTAAGGGTAAATTTATCTTTAAGCTTATTCATCTATATTAATAATTCTTACAATGTTAATATCATGAGTTGCCATTTGTTAGTTTGTTATACCCCTTATAATACTTAATAAGGTGTATGAATTATTAAAGAATTGAGTAATATCATAACTAATACATATAGTTTTATTTTTATTTGTTTCTGATACATCCCACCAACCCCAAAATAGAGTTAGACTTTTTATATAAGTCCAAATCTATTTGAATTTCTTTACGTAACTAATCACATAATAATTAATGAAAATGATTGATTTTATCATTTAAGTGTAAATCGGAACACAGAATCGATTCAGGAAGAAAAAAACGGTATAAGCAAATTAAAGGATATTGCATATTAAAATGTCATGTTTTGACCTTAGGCATTTCACATCTTTGCATATTTAGATTGCTAAAGTGTTTTTGCTATTTTTGCCTATAATATTGAAAAGAAAAATCATGATTTACTATTATTATTCTGGATGATGAAGGACAGAAAACAATGGTTACGTGACTTAAAAAAATTGCTAATATCACGTTCTGGAAGGGTATTCTTAGGATGATC
>DF361907.1:14224-43706 GCA_000787875.1 Solanum virginianum
CTATCTTGGCTCTATCGGAAGGGTCAAAATGGTTTGTGGTATATTGTGATGCCACAAGAATTGGTTTGGGGTATGTTTTGATGCAAAATGGCAAGGTAATAGTATATGCGTCTAGGCAACTTAAGGTGCATGAGAAGAATTATCTCACCCATGATCTTGAATTGGTGACCGTGGTGTTTGCTTTGAAAATTTTGCGTCATTATCTATATGGGGTTTATATTGATATGTTTATCAACCGCAAGAGTCTCCAATATATGTTTACCCAAAAAGATCTTAACTTGAGACAAAGAATGTGCTTAGAGCTCCTTAAAGACTATGATATGAGTGTGCATTATCATCCTGGCAAAGCTAATGTTGTGGCTGATGCTCTAAGTAGAGTGTCCATGGGTAGTCTAGCTTATATTGATGATGGTGGCAATGAGGTGGCTAGAGAAGTTCATCAGTTGGCTAGATTGGTGGTTAGGTTGGATGAAGTTAAAACTGGTAGTGCAGTGGTTGATGATGGTTCCAAATCTTCTTTGATTGAGGAAGTAGAGTCAAAACAAGATCTTAACCCCACATTGATAGAGTTACAGGCCTTGGTAAAGTATGGTAAAGTGGAGGTTTTCTCCCAAGGGGGAGATAATGCCCTTAGGTACCAAGATAGGTTGTGTGTGCCTAATATTGATGGCTTAAGGGAGTTGATCTCAAAGGAGGCCCATAATTCCTCCTATTCTATTCACCCCGATTCTACAAAGATGTATAGAGACTTGAGGAAGGTGTATTAGTGCGGTGGTATGAAGAGGGATATTGCCAAGTTCATATCCGGATGTCACAATTGCCAACAAGTGAAAGCTGAACATCAAAGGCCGGGTGGCCTAGCCTAAGACGTAGAAATTCCAACTTGAAAGTGAGAAGAGTCAACATGGATATTGTCGTTGGGTTACCTAAGACTAGGAAACACTTTGACTCTATTTGGGCTGTTGTGAATAGAATGACAAAGTTGGTTTACTTTCTACCAGTCAAAACCACTTATGGTGATGAAGATTATGCGAAGTTGTACATCTATGAGTTTGTTAGATTGCATGGGGGACCATTGTCTATCATTTTGGATCGTGGTGCTCAATTCACTTCTCACTTTTGGAGGTCCTTCCAAAGAGGTCTTGGTACTAAGGTTAAGCTTAGCACGACTTTTCATCCTCAAATGGATAGTCAACCTGAGGGGACTATCCAAACTCTTGAGGATATTCTTAGAGCTTATGTTTTAGATTTTAAGGGTTGTTAGGATGAAATCTTCCACTTATTGAGTTTTCTTACAACAATAGATACCACTCAAGCACTGGTATGGCTTCCTTTCAAGCTTTGTACAGTAGGCATTGTAGATCCTCGGTTGGGTGGTTTGAAGTGGGGTAGATGGCTTTGCTAGGTCCAGATTTGGTCATAGACGCCTTGAAGATGGTGAGGTTGATAAGGGAGAGATTGAAAATAGCCCAAAGTAGACAAAAGTCCTACTCCGATGTGAGAAGAAGAGATGTTGAGTTTAAGATTGGTGATTGGGTTTACATGAAAGTCTCACCCATGAAGGATGTGGTCCAGTTTCGCAAGAAAGGGAAATTGAGCCCAAGGTTTGTGGGTCCTTATAGAGTTTTGAGGAGAGTGGACAAGGTTGCATATGAGTTGCAGTTGCCTATGGAGATGAATATGGTTCATCCAGTCTTCTATGTGTCCGTGTTGAGAAAGTGTGTGGGTGACCCAAGTGCTATTGTGCCCTTGGAAGTTTTGGGTGTTGCTAAAGATAATTTGACGTATGAGGATGTCCAAGTGGAGATTTTGGATAGACAAGTGAAGAGGTTGATAAACAAAGATGTAGCTACCATCAAGGTCCTTTGGAGGAATCAACAAGTTGAAGGTGCCACATGGAAAGCCGAGGCGGACATGAAAAAGTGATACCCTTACCTTTTATACTCTACTCAAGATGAAGGTAATAATTTCAATCCCCTATATGATTTCAATTCTTAAGTTTCAACCCTCATGTCATTTTGCATGCATTAATGTTTATGGTAATAATTTTATGGTGATTTTTGACATTCATGTTGAGATTTTTGAAAGTGATGTTTAAATTGCATTCATGTCGGGTTAAAATATTCATAATTACTTCTCTTACGCATGTTTCTTTGACATTCAAGGACGAAGGTGCCCAAGGGGGAGATATTGAAACTCCCCACATGTGCTTCGGAATGCCCCCATGATCGTAATTTTCGTATATCTCAAAATTCATGCATGATTTCAAAAATTAAACTTCATATTCTCGATTAGGGGGAAAATTGAGTGGAATGGGTATAACCGAGATTTTAGAAGACCCATAGCGAGAAATAATTTTTGCTAATTTTATGATTTCAAGTGTGGCACCCGAGGCGCGCCACTGTGTAATTCCAAGTCCGCGTCTGCTCGGCAGCATGCTAGGGGTGTAGACCAATGTATTATTTTCTCTACTTTCTTATTTCTCCCAAGGGAATTGGGGTCATATCCCCATGCCCACTTAAATGTGAAATCACCCATACTTAGCCATTTTTCAACTCTATATCTCACAAAACCCTCTCTAAAACCTCTGTAAGACTCTATGAATTCTCTCATTCAAATCTATGAAATTCAAGTTCAACTTTGGGACTCAAGGATTCATTTCAAGCCCTAAAACATTTCAAGTTCATTTCAAGGAATTCAAGGTTCAAGTTCATTTCACCCATGGAGCCCAACCTCCTCTTTTTATGACAATTGCGTGATTTCAAGTTGTATTACCTATGGATATCTTTTATTATGAAATATGAGCATAAATCATGTTGGAGTTTTTCAACTATTGATTGATTATGCATGAATGTCTATTCCAAGCTTATTCCATGAATGGATTTTGTCTATTGAGACTACGCATGTTTTGAGCTATAAAACTATGAACTATTATAAACTTTTATGATGGATTTCAAGGTACCCCTACATGAGGGTTTTATTACCATGTTGGTGGGTAGATTTACATTGAGTTTACTCATCTCATTTCACTCTTGAATTGCATGATTTTGAACAAGTATCATGAACCCACCATGTGTTTGATAAAATGCCATGACAAGAATTCTCAAGTTATTGATGATCTATTACATGCTTTTCAACTCAAGTTGTCAAGCATGTATCGAATTCATTAAAAGTACTTATGATTTTACAAGTATCAAGTTAAGCCCTATTTCAAGAATTTTAGCTCTTGCAAGCCATTCATGTTCAAGCAAGGGTTTATGTATGATTAGGATCTACTCTCTTGTTCAAGGTAGGCTCACTACTAGAGGTTAAGCATGTTTATGAGCTACTCAAGTCATGTTCTTACAAGTTATTCATGTTATGATTAAAGTAGGATTATTTAAAGTATTTTGTGGGATTTGACTTAGCACAGATTGAGGATTAAGATGGGGGATCGATTCAAGGGGTCCTCATATAAAGTCTTTAGTCTCTAAACTAAGTCCCACCATAGGATTATGATTATTATCCTTGCTATACTAGTCGATCTATCTTGTTCATTTTATCATATTTGGTTTGCCTTGGCAAGTATATCACACTTCATCGGGGGGTGTCATGCCCGGTCACTTGAACCGAAGGGGCGTCAGGCCTCGAAGTCCAAGTTGTAGCGACTTGGTCTATGTCTAGTTGAAGTCACTTCCCACATATGTATGATATATATTGTGCAAGATGAATGATTTACAAGCATGTTTTGTTATGAGCATTGATCATGCATGCCATATTAAGATTATATATCCATTGTTTATAATTATGCATTTTTCCTATATTGGCTTATGTCTTGTTGCATTGCATCACGCATAATTAGTATATTCAAATGTACTAACGTATATTCTATGCTTGCATGATATTACCATGTAGGGACCGGAGCTTCTTTTGATCATCCTCCACATGGCTAGTTCGGTACTTCGGAGATAAGCATTGGTGAGTTCTTAAGTCCGAGAACACTATCTACATTACTCTTGCTATTTTGAGACTTCATTATGTTGAACAATTGTTACTATGAGGGTGTGCCCGGATGGTGTCTTGGCCTCTGCTCTATTCCAAGTTAGTGGTGTTATTGGATGTTATGATGTATTTATTCTATGAGCTCGCCGTGTTACATCTAGGCCCTAGGCTTGGGACGTGACAACCCAAACAAGCCTCTTAAGCCTACATGACACATTCTTAGTTGTGGAAGCATAATTAAACAACAAACACATAAATTCTAGGGGAAGTAGGACTTTGGTCTCAAGCTATGGGAATGTTATAGGAACAGGATTAACATGAGCACATAGCAAATAATATCTAAGGGGCGGGTAAGTATGAATCATGCTATGGGGAGAAATAGGTACTTAGAACTTCCATCTTAACAATATTACAAGCATTAACACATAAGGGGGACTAAAGGACTAAGGGAAGTCTTTAATAATAGATAGACATAATGAGAGTCAATCTTATAACATACAAATCCATATACAACATCACCTCTAATACGAATGGAATGGAAGCCAAGACTTCTCCCGGGTTCATTCTCGAAAGATAAATATCCATAATAGGCAAGTCTTAATAAAGCTTGAAAGTAAGTGAATATTATCCCCAAAATGGAGGACTCACCAAGCAATCTTCAATCGATCAACCTAGCCACGTGGAAGAGGAGGATGAATAGGAGCTCTGGTCCCTACATGGTTAGATCATGTAGGAAAAAAGTATGCGTTAGTACTTGGAATGTACTAAGCATACATGGTGCAATGCAACAAATAAATAAGCAATATTTAGAAAATATATAATCATAATCAATAGATATAAGCTCAATATGACATGAATGCTCAATGCCTTAGTATAAAAATATGCATGGGAAATCATCAAGTAACATAACATATCATTGATAGATTGGAACGGACCCTAACTGACATGTAAGACCAAGCGAGCTACTACTTGGAATCCTGAGGTTCACTCCACACCAGACTATACTTTGCGAAGGTAAACCAAACACCCTCCTTACGAGAACTCCCCTATTTCAGAAAGTGCTTTATAAACACCTTATGGGAACACCACCCTTTTTGGTTAAAATATGATAATAGCCTTACAGGAACACTTACCTTTTCGGTATTTAATTTACATGTGTCGTATGCGAAAAACACTCTTTTTGGTTAATCATGCCACATAAGATATATGGATCCATTAGCTAATTTACTAACCTATGGTGACAACATAGTTATGGGATGATGGTTATCTTGTAAAGTCCTCTTGGTGCTAGGTCACATTACCAAGGAATACTCAAATCACACTTATAGTCATAATATGCAAATTATCATAATATTTTTATAGAGTAGCTCTTCAAAACCAAAGCTTCATATACCAAGATAGGGCCTCGTATCATTCATAATTTTTGCAATATTCCTTCAAATTCATAACATTCATAATTTAAATGTCTTGTCATAAGACCTTCATCAATACAAAAAGCTTGGTATACAACATTAATTAAACATGATGGGTATGCATATGTGCTCAAAATCATGCAAAAGTCAAGATTTGGGACATGAGGCGAGCAAACAAAGATCTTTTCCAATCATTCAAAGTAATCCACCACAACAAATAAGCTTAGTTAGGGTTACAACAAATAAAGCTTAGTTAGGGCTTCCTGAACCACCAAAAAATCCCATAATTTTAGATGGCATTTCATACAATATAATATACAAAGGTAGAATAGCATAATTACTTCATAATATCATCATATAAAAGAGTTCACAAAATTTCCATAAGTTTCCATAACTATAAAATAGACGAATAAGAGGAATGGTTGAGCTTTATGGAAGAGAGGTCTCCACAAATTAAAACCCACAAGCCTTGGTGTGATTTAATGGAAGAAATCTAACTTTGAACATGGAGAAATTCGAAACTCTAGCTTAGCCTTTTCTCTTGAAAACTTTGAAGAACTTAGGAGTATTTTAGAGGAATTTAGGACTTGGAATATTTTAAAATGATTGGGAGGGGAGTAGTTCAGGGTTGCGTATGGCTGAAAAGGGCTTAATTAGGGGCTAAAATGATGTAGCATAGGCTTAGAAAATTAGAAAATAACAAAATTATCCCTTCTTAAAAACTGTCGGACAGGACCACGAGACCCCGATTACAAGTTGTGGCCCCTGTCATGGGTTATGAGAAGGGGGTCTGTTCTAGTAGTATTTTGAACCCTCAAAGTTTTTCTTTGAATATCAACTCATGATAGGAGTTGCAGCCCGTCCACCAATGTATGATGCATTTGCTATATCATACTCCCAACTTTAGAAATTAATATTTTCATTAAATTTGGCCATCACTTCATGAGCACAAGTTACGGTTCGTGTGACCACCTATGACCCGTAAATCCTATTAAACTCACTTATACATAAAAAGTTTTATAGAATTCATTTCTTAGGCACTTTCATACCTCCCAACCTGTGTGGCCTTACATATAGAATTATTTTCGTGATGGGGGTGCCATCAGATGAGAAGGCTGAGCTAGTGGCCTATCAACTCAAACATATGACAAAAGTTTGGCATGACCAATATATTGAGAAAAGGGGTTAAGGAGCAGGCTAAGTTTAGTCAGAAGAGTTCAAAGGAGCATTCTTAGATAGGTTCTTCCTGTTGGAGCTAAGGGAGGTAAAGGTGTAAGAATTCATCAACTTAAAGTAAGGGAACATGAGAGTGAGGGAATACTCCATCAAATTTACAAAGCTTTCCAAGTATGCAACATTCATTGTGGTGGACCTGTGGGCTAGGATGAGCAAATGTTTCTCCAGGATGTCAGAGTTGGTGTCCAAATAATACAAGACCACATTACTAGTGAAAAAGATGGACAAATCCTGCTTGATGATGTATACAGAGAAAATCAAAGAAGAGAAGTCAAGGGAGCGTGCTAGGGAGTTCAAGAGGAATCGAATGGATGGTAGTGGATTCTTTCATCAAAGGAGTTATGGCCATGGAAAATTTTAAGGTGGCCAAAAGCAAGTGCGCCTAGGATCAACCAACACTCCTCCTCCCTGATTTAATGAAGACAAGGGGGATAATTAATATGTTGTTAAAATACAACACTTTTGATGCTTAAAACATGGGATTTAGTGCATTCTCAATGTGATGTTAGTAGGTTTGATATGTTTTACTATTTGTTTTGCATGATTTAAGGGTTGACATTATTTTTGGGCAAAATATACAGAAGTTATTGAAGTTGAGGATGCACGAGAGCCTTTACGGGCCGTAGAGTATTCTACGAGCTGTAAACGTGATTTCATGTGCAATTCTAGTAAAGGGTGTATTTATGAAGTTGAGTTTATGAACATGCAGGTGAGCTGTAGACCTACTATCATACCCTGAGGATCAAAAGAAGAGGACTTTTTGAAATTCCATCAGAGGAAGCCCCCTACAAGTCATAGAACCTTTTATGTCCATCGAAGAGTGTAGTTGAAGAAAAGTCCAGAATTGAAGCAACAGTTCATGAAAGCCCGACTACAAGCCGTAAACTGTTATACAACTCGTAGAGCACTTCATAGAGTTAGCCGAGCTAGTTGTCCTATTTTATTTTGACTTTGTATTTTAAACACTATTAACAGGATTTTCAGGTTAATTTTCATAAAGTATGAAGGGAGAATAGTAAAGAAACATTAGAGAGTTTGAGAAACACTTGTAAACTTTAATTTTATCTTCTAATTTCAATCTTCTGATTCTCATTGAAGAGTTGGGTTTTTCTTGTGCTTAATTCTATTGTGTAAGTACTCAATTATATTATTCAAATTCATAAGTCTTGCATTTACACTAATTATAAGTAGCAAAATCCACAACTAGCATTGGGGGAACCATGAAGAACTAACAAGGTAAAACAGGATAATTCGTAATTCTTAAAAAGTGTGCATGTATATATTAATTAATTCTCTTTGTATGTATTATCGAATCCTATTAATTAATGGTGGCCATTCAAATCCGCCTAGTGTTACTAACTAGATCAATATAGTAACATATAGGAAAAGAGATTAATTAATAGGATTCGATAGATGTTTCTCATCTAATCAACCAAACTAGGCCAAGGGCAGGTTGTATTGGCACAATAGGTAAGGGTTAGTAATGTTACATTACGGGATGGACCAAATCATGTAGTGAAATTTGCCTCTTGCTTAGGCCTAAGGCTTTGGTGAATTAACTTACCGTTTTGCATGCTACACATTGGAAAAGAATTAGATTATTAGGTAATACTGAGTTAGGGAATCATGGGGAACACACTAACCTAGATTCTCTTCATATTGGTTTAACACTTGTTTTAGCATAGAGTTACTTTTATTACTTATTATAAACTCCCCTCCTTCAAGAGATGGTTAATCAAGTCGAATTGCAAATGGATTCTTCATAGTCTACCATATTCCCTGTGAGATTCTGTCCAAACCTTGGTTAGATTATATATCTTGACAATGACTGCTTTAGCCTCAAAAGGAGTTGTAGCTTGGGCGACATCCAGATTTTGGCATCATCGCTGGGGAATACAGCTGAGCTTATTTTATTCAAGTAATTTGGGAATTAATCCTTATTTCCCTCATTTTACATTTTTATTGTTTTTGTGTTCTTTTTGGGTATAGATGTAGTATATGAGAAACACGCGAAGTCGAGGCATACCATTGACTCCATTTGACCCAGAGATCTAGAGATGACTAAGAAGAATGACCCAAGATAATGCAAACAACGTGGCAAATGCAACTCAAAACCTAAATGAGAATGTGAATGCAAATAATGACAATCCACCTCCTCTTGAGGACATTGTTCCACAACCACAAGACTTCAATGCCAAAGTTTATCAGTGGAATCAATATCGGCTAAACCCTATGGCTATAGAGGTTACTGGAGCTCTTATGTTACCACCACTACCGGCTGACACAAAGTTCGTGGTTTCGAGTAGGTTGCTTCAGATGCTACAAAACCATAGGTTGTTCAAGGGCCTACCATCATTAGATCCATGTAGTCATCTATACAATGTTGCATTTGTCAGCAAGAGTGTGATGGGAACACAAACTCTGTCTATGGATACTATGCCACTTCATTTGTTCCCATTATCTTTGACAGGCAATCAGTATCATGGCTATCCGAGCTCCCACAGGGTTTGATCACAAGTTGGGCTGAGTTGTAGAAGGCCTAGTTGGAGAGGTACTTCCTGAGATCGAAGAAGCTTAAGTTGAAAGACATAATCAACAACTTTGAGAAACTTCCTGGTGACTTGATGAATACTACTAGGAGCGGTTCACAAAGTGCTTGACCACAAAATAGTTGATGATGCCTTGGTGGAGATCTTTTACCGTGCTCTAGATGAGAATAGTCTAGCCTATGCTAATACCATTATGGGGGCATGTTCTTAGATCAACCATTTGCAAGGATTGCAGAAAGGATGGAAAGAGTGGTCAAGACTAATCGTGCATGGGGGAAAAGAGACAAAGCATCTACCAAAAGTTCGTATGTTATCAATATTAAGTCAAAGCAAACTAAGATAATAAGACAAATCATGCATAGGGGCAAAGAGATAAATTTTCAACCAAAAGTTCATGTGATGTCAATATTGGTTCGGAGCAAGATAAAATAAACAAAGAGATTATGCAAGAGCTTGCCTGAATCCTTAGAGGTATGAAGGTGATGATGAAGCAAAATCAGAAATGAGTTAATGTAGTTGCTCATTAGCCTGTGTGAGCACCCATGATTGATGATCCCTATTATAAGGAGGACACTTGCTTCATTACTGATTAGATGGGGGAGTTTTTGGACCAATGCTTAAGGGTCTAATCTGGACTATTGGCGCCAAGGTCAAAGAAACCAAGGTCAGAACTATAATCTAGATGGAGCTTTCAGAGACAATTATGAAGGTTACTATGATAAGAATCGAGGCTAAGATAGAGATACAGATTAGGGCCGAAATCCGTATGTGCCACCACATAACTGTGACACTACTGCTAGTAGTTTTAGAGTTGAGGAGATATTTGACTGCTTGTTGGAGAAAGCTGAGACATATGGTGAGACTCTGAGGGGAATGAAATCTGACATCTCCAGCATAAATAAAATTTTTTTGTCTCATTCTGTTGCTATCAAACAACTTGAGCAACAGTTTGATCAAGTGTCGACTCAACTCAACTAGTGTCAGAGAGGTACAATGTCTAGCAACACAGTTCAGAACCCAAAGAATAAAGGATAGTGCATGGCGGTAACTACTCATGGTGGCAAGAGTACCATTAATCCTCCCATTCTAGTAGACGAGGGTGATGCTTAAGAGGACATAGTTGAGGTCAAGGATTCTAATACTTGAGCTAATTATGGCAAGGATGGGGTGAGTGATGCTGCAAAGGCACCACAGAAGCTGAATCCCATTCCTAGGCCTCTTCTTACCTTTCCTCAAAGAATTAAAAAGGAGAAGGAGGGCAAGTTCAAGCACTTTATATCCATGCTAAAACAACTCTCCATCAACATCCCTCTTATTAAGGTGTTGGAGAAGATGCCAGGGTATGCAAAGTTCATGAATGACCTAGTTACGAAGAAGCACAGTATGAGTCAGGAGCTATCCCAAGAGCTTCAACATTACAAGGCAATTGCTATGAGGTCCTTGGTTAAAAAATGAGAAGATCCTGGTGCTTTTAACATACCCTGCATAATTGGAAAGTGGAGTTCACAAGGGCATTGTGTGATCTCATTGCTAGCATAAACCTAATGCTCCTTGCGGTCTTCCAGAAGCTAGGACAAGGAGTCCCTACTTGGACGAGCATGCGGTTATTGATGGCTAATTGCAGGATGAATAATGTGGGGATACTTTATGATATGTTTGTCAAAGTTGAGAAATTTATATTCCCCGCAGAACTTGTGATCTAAGATTACGAGGTTGACTTCGACATCCCAATCATCTTTAGAAGGCCATTCCTAGCCATTGGTCGCACACTAGTGGATATGGAAGTTGGTCAACTCAGGTTTAGATTGAATGATGAAGAAGTTGTCTTCAATATCTATCTGTCAATAAAGAGGCTAGATGATTTGAAGAAGGAAGTTTGGACACTTGGTGAAGTCTGAGTAACCAAGTTGTCCAAGTCGTGCCGTGACAATTAATCAGACGCTATTTAGGAGGCAACTCAAGGTTTTTGATGTAATAGTTGTAGTTGTAGTTTTGTTTTTAGATTTTAGACTCATAGGTAGTTTACTTTCTTGAATTTTGGTTGTAATTTTGGATATTGGGTTGGTTGCATTTAGGGTAACAGTGTGTTCTGTGAAGAATGTGCAGGTACATAGCTAAGTCAACCATCCTTGGCTGAAAAGGCATCAAGAAGTGCCTCTATAAATGGTTCTATAGGCCGTATATCAATCTATGACTTGTACACCATCTCGTAGACACTTCCAGCAAGCAAAATGTTATGCACTCTATTCTATGAGATAATTTACGGCCCGTAGACATGAATGGGGCTCGTTGACTCGAGGTAAGTTTTTCTGAGTTTTTGACTATGTGTTGGGGTTTCTATGACCAACTCTATAACTTAATACAAGACTCGTAGACTGGTCTGTGGAATCTAGTCCTCAAAACTACGATTTGGACCTTCTAAGAAACCATGATTTACGAGCTGTAAAATACTCTATGGTCCGTAATCAGCGTTTCATAGAGTCTGGGCCCATTAGTTTTGACCAACCTGGTCAACATATAAATAATGGGGCCAAAATATTTTGACCTCATTTTTGCCCTAAGTAAAAGGTCAAACCCGATCAAACCCCTACTCCACTCTTTCTGACCACCGACGCCATCACCCCTACCATTTTCTGACAAGTTTTTCCAGTAGCCCTAGAGTTCATAGTCCAATCCCACCTTCAATTCTTATAATTTAATAGCTCAATTTGGTAAGTTTTTGGTCTTTAAAATACCCTTTATTTACCAATTAGTGTGATTAGATTGGACTTTGTCACAACCCAATCCTAGGGCCAAGACGTGACCGGCGAATGGGGAACCCAAAGGAACCCCAAACAAGCCTCATAGCATATCATTACACATCCTTGGTCTGGAAGCAATTGAAATAACAATAAGAGATAAGCATAAACAAGGGGAAATTGGGGCTAAGGGTAAACTTCCATATCATAGATATCAAGCACAAGAGAGTCAAGGCTCATAGCATAGATACATAACATGTCCAACAACATCTCTACTACATAGATAAGAGAGGGGGACAAGACAAAACAACCGGGCTCACCCTCTTAGTCAATACATAAGTCAAAGAGAAAGTCTTAATACATAGCAAGAGATCATAAGTAACGTCCTCGGAATGGAGGACTCACCAACAAGCTTGAGTGAAATCGTGTTAGCCACATGGGTGGAGATGCTCAAGGGGGGCTCCGGTTCCTACATGGTGATATCATGTAGGCATATAGTATGCATTAGTACGTTAATGCTATGCAACTAGAGATAGGCAATAATCAAAATGCATAATGATAGCAAGAGATAGTACATTAGCAATATGACATGCATGAACAATGCTTAAGGTAAAACATGCTTGTAAATCATGATCAAGGAATGTAACTGATTATGGAATACATACTCATACCTTTCTTACCGATCTTCATAAAATGGACCAAATGACCCCCACTCACCATACGATATAACCTTTTTAGAGAGTTTTACCAATACCCCTACCCTACGAGATAGTCTTTTTAGTAGGTAGTATAAGATATCCCTACTTGACGATAAAATATTTTTGGTAGGAGCTGTGATTCATTCTATCTTACGATATGGCCTTTATGATAGAATGTCCACACCTTATGATATGATCTTTTCGATGAAAACCATTAGTTATTCTACCTTACGGCATGGCCTGTTCAGTAGGGTGTCCATACCTTACGATAAGATCTTTTCGATAGGAACTATTAGTTATTCTACTTTGTAGCATGGCCTTTTAGGTATGGTGTCCATACCTTACGATATGATCGTTTTGGTTGGGATCATAGAACTAGCGCATCACTACATTAAATTTCAAACAATAAGGTAAGACCTTTTCCATTTTCTCAAGAGCACAACAAACATGGAAACCCAACAATCTACTTGCAACACCATAGGTACTCCTTAATGAAAGCAGCTCATATAAACATTCCTATCATCATCATATAGTCATCACTTACGTACATTACTTTCATAATCATTTCATCATCATATAGTCATTCAACTCATAAGACATGCATTGAAACTTCAATTCCTCAAGAAACCATAACCGAACATTTTATCAAATACTTAGAGGGTGTGTAGTGCTATTGTAAAATCATGCAATTCAAGAGTGAAATAAAAAAGGAAGCTTAGGCATCATGGGTGAAAGGAACCCATGAAAGAAACCTATATACCTTTGCTTAGGAGATGAACTTGATGAAGATCAGAGATGGAGACTTGAAGCTTGAAGGAGAACCTTAAGATCCAGATGAGGGTTTGGCACAAGAATTTTGAGAGAAATATAAAACTAAGTATTTGAGTGAGTATTGGGGAATATCTTGTATGATATGAGGGTGAAATAAGGCTAAGTATAGGAATTTTCATGTGCGGGAACACTTAGGCCCAAGACTTAAATACCTTGGACTGAGATAGAAAAATTGGACAAAATTTTACTAAAAAACAACACTGGCGCATCACGCCAGTAACGCGCTAAGCATTCTAGAAATCGCATTTTGCGATTTTCAAATTTTGATACGGTTGCTCTAAAATTGGGGTTAGACCCTCTTCTCTCTAAATTTCACCCACTGAACAAGAATATGAACTCATATTTTTTATATCACAAACAAATTTTGAAATATATGGAAATTAAAATTCTAGGCACTTTCGAGGCACATTTTTGAGCACTTTTTGGGGTCATTACAATATCTAGCCCTTGGGAACATTCATCCCTGAATGTCAAGGAAACATATATGAAAAGAATAATCATGAACAACTCAGCCCCAAATAAAATGCAACAATACATTTAAAACACCATTTTAAAAATATCAACATAAGTGTCAAAAATCGTCATGAACTTGTTAACATAGACATGACTGCATGCAAATGACATAGGGGCTGAAACATAAGACTTGGAATCATGAAAGGACTTGACATGTCATCATAAGCTTGAATAGAAATGAAAGAGATACAGATGTTGTTTCTCCATGCCCGCTCCCCGAGAGACTCTTTCGACTAGATGAACCATCCCAAGAGCCTTAACGAACACCACATCCTTATCAATCAACCTTTCCACCCTTCCATCAAATACCTCTACCGAGACCTTCTCCTAAGTCAACTTATCCACCACAATACCCATAACCTCAAAGAGTTCTTTGACACTAGAGTCATCAACAAATCCCCGTAACCTAAAAGCATGAAGAACCAGACAAACCGCAACCATATCTCTAGGCCAATCCACCCTTATGCAACTTTACCAACCTCCCTCTACATTCTATAAGGACTCAACCCTAAACTCATTTGTCAACCTTAACCACGCATAACCTACTTGGTACCATAAACCACCTCAAGACCTCCAATCTATCAAACCAAATTCCACCACCTAAACTCATTTGTCAACCTTAATCACACATAATTCACTTTGTACCATAAACCACCTCAAGACCTCAAATCTATCAAACCAAATTCCACCAAGATCATAAGACAAGACTTTATGTAATAATAACATGAAGCAACCCTTATAAGCCTTTCTAGCACCAATAGACACACATAGCCAATTATCACTAGCAACAAGGAATAATGAAAGGAGTGTCAATCAGCTTTAACACACACACAAGCCACTTAGTACCAAATGTTACTATCTCTCCCTTGGGAGACAACCTCCACTCAACCATACTTCACCAAGACCTCCAACTCTATCAAGACGGAAATTAAAGCCTTATTTTACTAGACCCCCTTCAACCATAGAAGATTCGGAACCATCAAAGCCCTTACACCACAACTCTCAACCTTACCCAACCTAGTCAACCGGTGAACTCCTCCAACCACCTTCTTGCCACCCAACGTATCCACTTTCCATAATTATCAAGCAACCTCACCTCCTCCAAATTCACAACATCAACCTCACATGACTCACAAGCTCTCCTCACTTTCAGAAGAAATCAACACATCACCACTAAGGACCACCACAATCATAACAAGGTAGGGATTAACCCTCATACGATGCACAAGCTCTCCCCACTTGTGGAAGCAATCAACATATCATCACCAAGGACCACCACAATCACAACAAGGTAGGGATTAAAGACACTATTCATGAGACCTATAGACATGACCGGTGCATAAGTCAACAAAAATACACCACCCCAAATATAACATACTGGAAAGGGCATTCAATAGCTTATTGGTCATCGAAAATAACCCAATAGAGATAACTTAGGGTCAACACCTCTAACTCTTACAAGATGATAAATGCAATACCTTGGAGATAAATTGTACCCTAAAATAAGAGATGGACCTACCCCTCTACTACCACTCAAAGACGAGTTATTAAGGAATTGGAATCTAACTCTACGTGCCCTGCCATCAATAAAGACATAACATTCATGCAAACAATCCACTCCAAGTGTGATCTCAAACTCACCACATCCAATCCAACAAAATCACAAGGCAAGACCTAGACACTACATGACCAT
Organism: Solanum virginianum; assembly: GCA_000787875.1. NCBI lineage: Eukaryota > Viridiplantae > Streptophyta > Magnoliopsida > Solanales > Solanaceae > Solanum > Solanum virginianum. The sequence goes on from DF361907.1 coordinate 29,876, forward strand.
GAAACAATACTTACCAAACTTCTAGCAACAATAGACTCAACAAAGCAATAATTAGCAAGATATTTCCATAGCAACTCGGGACACACAAAAGAAGACCACAAATAACAAAAGAATAATGAAGGGACTAGTGGCTTCTGGACCCAATAATGCACACACCTCTAAGTTAAGAAAGTTTTAGCATACCGATAGCAACATTGGGTGCCTCATCTACCTCTTGCCTCTTTTGAAGAGCATAGAACTGATTATGTCTTGGAGCATCCCCTTGATTAACATGGCTATCTTTACCCTTGTTTGGAGAATATGTGTAATCCAAAATTTTGTGGCCTATTTCCCCACATCTAAAGCATGCACCCGTGTTCCTCCAACATGCACTACCATATTTCCTTTCACACTTTGGGCATCTAGGATGAGACACCCCATCATCTCTTTGGGGTCTTGGGTTTGGTGCCCCATTCTTAATAACCCTCTTAGTTGGAGCATCGTCGAATCCTAGACCTTGGGAGCCACCATCTAATCGAACCCTCTTGGCCTCAGTATACCTTCTTTTCCTCAATTTCTCCCCTCCATTTGCTCGGCATAAGTCATCAAGCAGGACAAATCCATATCTCTAATCAACATAGTGAACCGATATTTTTCATTCACCAAGTTGGAGACACCCATCACGAATTTGTTCATCCTAGCCCTTGGGTCGGCAACCAAGTGATGAGCATACTTAGAGAGTTGGTTGAACTTGAAGGCATACTCCCTCACACTCATTGAACCTTGTCTCAAATTCATGAATTCTACCAATTTGGCTTCCCTAAGCTCAAGACACATGACTTAGCTTTAGGAGAAACCGTGAAGAAGTTTGGAGATGGAGACTTGAAGCTTAGTTAAATTCCTTAAGATACGGAGAGGGTTTTGGCACTTGAATTTTGAGAGAAATATAAGACTAAGTGTTTGAGTGAGTATTAGGAAATGTCTTTTCCTCCCTTAATTGATTGTACAATGTTTGTGCTACACCTTTGAGTTGGTAGGCCGCCAACTCTGCCTTATCTTCTGATCTAACAACTATGATGGCCAATACCTTGTAAGCCTCATCAATAAACTCTTGTGGGTCTTCATCCACCTTAACCCATAGAACTCCGGCGGGCTCATCCTCATGAAGTCTCTCACCTGAGAAACTGGTGTAGGAGAATGAGGGGCTTGGGCCCCTTGAGTGTCTTGGTTGGCCATAACTTGTGCAAATAAAGTGAGAGCCTCCCAAAGCTCTCCATTAGCCAGTTGTCCCTCGGGAGCACAGGCCTTTCCTCATTTTGTGTTAGGCATGATCAACTAGCATGGAAAAGAACAATTGTTAGGGGGGGAAAACTTACTTCAACTCTATAGCATGACTTAGAATATGAAGAAAGGACATATCTCCTAAAACATCTCATAGCCTCCTACTCATAGTTGTGGTGCACAACACAACCATGAATATGACTCTAATTAACGTGGTGTATTAGACTACGAGGATCTAACAACCTAGGGCACCTTTGTCATAACCCAAGCCAAGGGCTTAGACATGAACAGCGAATGGGGAATGCAAAAGAACCCCAAATAAGCTTCATAACATATCATTACACATCCTTTGTCATGGAAGCAATTAAAATGACAATAAAAGATAAGCATAAATAAGGGAAATTGGGGATAAGGGTAAACTTTCATATCATAGACATCAAGAACAAGAAAGTCAAGGCTCATAGCATAGATATATAACATGTCCAACAACACCTCTACTACATAGATAAGAGCGGAGGCTAAGACAAAGGAACCGGGCTCACCCTCATAGTCAATACATAAGTCAAAGAGAAAGTCTTAATACATAGCAAGAGATCATAAGTGACGTCCTCGAAATGGAGGACTCACCAACAAGATTGAGTAAAACTGTGTTAGCCACGTCGGTGGAGATGCTCAAGCGGGGCTCTAGTTCCTACATGGTGATATCATGTAGGCACAAAGTATGCATTAGTATCTTGAAATGTACTAAGTATGTAGAATGCAATAAGTATGTAGAATGCAATGCAACAAGAGTTAGGCAATAATCAATGAAACAATACTTACCAAACTTCTAGCAACAATAGACTCAACAAAGCAATAATTAGCAAGATATTTCCATAGCAACTCGGGACACACAAAAGAAGACCACAAATAACAAAAGAATAATGAAGGGACTAGTGGCTTCTGGACCCAATAATGCACACACCTCTAAGTACATACTCAAACCTTTCTTACCAATCTTCATAAAATGGACCAAATGACCCCTACTCACTTTACGGTATAACCTTTTTGGAGAGTTTTACCAATACCCCTACCCTACGAGATAGTCTTTTTAGTAGGTAGTATAAGATGTCCCTACTTTACGGTAAAATCTTTTTGGTAGAAGCTGGGATTTATTCTATCTAACGACATGACATTTTCAATAGAATGTCCACACCTTATAATATAATCTTTTCGGTGGAAACTACTAGGTATTCTACCTTACGACATGACCTATTCGGTAGGCTGTTCATACCTTACGATATGATCTTTTCGGTAGGTACTATTAGTTATTCTACCTTATGATATGGCCTTTTCAGTAGGGTATCTATACCTTACGATATGATCTTTTTGGTAGGGATCATAGAACTAACTCATCACAACATTACATTTCAAATAACAAGGAAAGACCTTTTCCATTTTCTCAAGAGAACAACAAACATGGAAACCCAACAATCTACTTGCAACCCCATAGGTACTCCTTCATGAAAGCAACTCATATAAACATTCCTATCATCATCATATAGTCATCACTTCCATACTTGACTTTCATCAAATTCCATCATCATTTCATCATCATTTAGTCATTCAACTCATAAGACATGAATTGGACCTTTAATTCCTCAAGAAACCATAACCAAATATTTTATTAAACACTTAGAGGGTGTGTAGTGCTAGTGTAAAATCATATAATTTAAAAGTGAAATCATGCTAGAAAATTCAATGTGAAACCATCAATAGATACTTGGTAACACCCTCAAGCAATATACATCTGGAACCCGTGAAAGAAACCCACATACCTTAGCTTTGGACATGAACTTGATGAAGATTGGAGATGGAGACTTGAAGCTTAAAGAAGAACCTTAAGATCCTGATGAGGGTCTGGCACTTGAATTTTGAGAGAAATATAAGACTAAGTGTTTGAGTGAGTATTAGGAAATGTCTTGTATGATATGAGGGTGACATAAGGATAAGTATTGGCGTTTTCACGTGCGGGAACACTTAGGACCAAGACTTAAAAGCATTGGACCGAGATAGAAAAACTGGACAAAATTTCACTAAAAACAACACTGGCGTGACGCGCTAGCGACGCGCTAACCATTCTATAAATTGCATTTTGCGATTTTTGGATTTTGATACAGTTTCTCTAAAATAGGGGTTAGAGCCTTTTCCTCCTAAATTTGACCTTCTGAACAAGATATGAAGTCCAATTTTTGATATCACGCACAAATTTTGAGATATATGAAAATTAAAATTCTGGGCACTTCCGAGGCACATTTTTGAACACTTTTTGGGGTCATTACAATCTTAAATTGTTGGGTACTATTAATTGAGACATAAACCCATTTGTGTAATTGATAGGTTCGAAAATTGAAACATAGGGTTGCCAATATGTGAATATATGTTTAGGTCAAAAATTGGTGTGTTTGTCATGTCGTTGTATATTGAACGATGTTATTGCATATCATGTGAATTAAATCAATTATATACACTAAAAAATTTGTTATGTGATGGCATGTGTTGTGATTTTAACGTTAATTCATTCAAACAGGGTCAGTAGGGTTGGGAAAGCATGTTAAATGATTTTTGATGGGGTATATGTGCAAATTTTCATGCGGGGGTGTTGGATGTTTTGATAAGTGTGGGGTGTGTGAGTATTGCTTCAATGCTAATAAAGTATGTTGAAAAATTCATTTGGGGTTTGTATTGATGGACATAGGAACTCAAGTGACTGATTGTTCTGGTCTACGAGGGTCTCTTACTGCCCGTGGAACCTTCCATGAGATGTAATTGCCCCTCATATGAAATTCTAGAAACCTGAATTTTCTGAGAACCCATTAGACAAGACCTTCTATGAGTCATAGATTATTTTACTGCTCATAGACAGGTCTCGTGGATCCATGCGTACAAAACTTCAAACACTGGAATCATCTATGACTTATTGATCCTTCTACGAGTCATACCTGGTCTTGTAGATGCCATTCTAGTAAATAAATATTGTGAACACTATTTCTATGAGAGCCTTCTATGACTCGTAGTTTTCACTAAGGCTCATAGAGGTGCTTTCCTAGACCCCTTTGTAATCAAGGCTGATAAATTTTTGCATTTCAATTCTTAACCTGTGGGGCTAACCATGTTGTGTAAATGTGTATGTATCAGGTACTACGTTCCTAAAGTTGAGACGCGAGGACATTCGAGCCATGCAAAAGAAGCTAAGATTGAGACCTCGGGGGAAGAGGAGACCCTGGGGGTTAGTCGATCACTCGAGGAGCTCCGCGTCCTACCTGACCCGTAGTGTGACAGACCATAGAAAGGGCTACCTCCAGACATAGGTAGACCCAGACCCAAGCCATTGTTGTTCACGCTCCCTAGTCTGATGAGGCAGGCAACAACAATAGCATCTCCATCAGATGATTTTGTCCAAAGAGAAGTCAGACCCAGAGTCAGGATCTGACGATGAGTCAGAGATAGAGAGTCCTCTGCTGCACCATTTCAGACATCACCATCACCTCCAGATGGTACCACCAGTCATTGGTGTGTTGTGGGCAAAGGACATCTATATAGAGGGCGTGCAGAGTAATGAGTGAGACTAACCATCCTTCTCTATTTATGAGGAGCCCCGAATCATCTCCTCTGGGTTAGACAGTTTCCCAGGTCTCCAGGACAAGATTAATAGATATGGGCTCCAGTGGGTAACCAAACCACTAGGGAGGTAAGGTACTCCCTGACCATGGTACGGGAGTTCTACGCATCATATGCAACCACAGTTCTTAGCACTCTTCCTAAGGGGAAGAAGCCCCGCGCTAAGCCCAGACTAACATAGACTAAAGTGAGGGTTCCGTAGGTGGACATCTCGGAGACCACCATCTGCTGCATGTTCTTCGAGCCCATCACTACTAAAAAGCTACCAAAAAATGATGAAAAAAGTGATGGACTACGTTGCTTTTTTGGCCAAAAGCGACGGTAAAGCGATGCAGTCAATTTCGTCGCTTTTTTGCTTATCTCTTTTTTAAAAGTGACGGAAAACGACGAACTAAGTTGCCAAAAAGAGACGGATGGCGTCGCAAAAATTTAAAAAAAATAAAAAATGCGATGGATGGCATTGCTTTATTTATTTTTTAATTATTTATTTTTTGCGATGAACTGTGTCACAAATATTAAAAAAATTAAATTTTATAAAAAATTAAAAGTCAAAAAAGTAATGGACAAAGTGACCCTGTCCGTCGCTTTTTTAGGTTTTTATTTAAAAAAACTCTAGAAAAATGACAGACTTAGGGACCCTGTTCACCACTTTTCTGCAATTATTTTGACAATAGAAACTGCAAAATTTCTACTGCCCACCTGCATTAAAATTCAAATCCAATATATACCAATACAACCCAATACAACACAGTCAACAACAACTAAAACATTCAAAATACATACTAATAAGCATAATTAAACATAAAAAACATAAAAATTCATAATTTACAAAGTTTTAAATTGTTTCAAAGTTCAAAAAAAATTGTAAATTGTCCAAAACTTAAATGAAGGGAACTAGGGGTTATTTGCTACATAATCATCCGTACTCTCGTCAAAATCATTGGGGGAGGACCGTCAGGCTAGGTTGAGCAATTGTACCTTGAGATCATCATATTTTTGGGTCATGTTGCATTCCAATTGGGCCCTTCGTGCTTCAGATTCTGCCAATGCATGTGTAAGTTCTTCAACTTTTTGAGTCACGACAGCTATCTGAACCCCGTTAATAGCCTCCACTTTACGTAATGATCCAATGTCTTATAAACTGGATTGGAGTCATCATATATTATTTTCGGAATCCATTCCATAAACATGACCTTTATGGATCCCCGCGTGCAACTTCTTCCATCCAAATTTGATTGGACAACTCAAGGGTTAGCTCGAACGAATCTCCAAGCTCTTGTATTTGTCGCTCATTCTCACGCTATATATTAAAAATAATAGTTATACTCAATGTGTATAATAAAAGCAAAAGTTAAAGTCAAAATAAATTATACTTAAAGTTATGTTAAATAACTTACATAGGCTTGTTCGGCCCTTTCCTCTACCCACTGATTTGAATTCGATGCATTCTTCCTTTTCTTCATATAATACCTCCTAAAAATTTCATCACGTAAAGGAGACCGCCCCAATTCTTTTTCCTATAAATTAATAAGAATATACTTGTATAAAATTAAATACCTTATTTAAGAATAATATGTTAGTTTAAACCTAAAACTTTAAAAATCTTACCAACTCCCTCGTAATAGTACCGACACTCTTTGAACCTTCGGTATGCAATAAGGCACCCTTTAGACTTCCTCTAGCTTTTTTAGCTTGATCGAACATAGCCTTGAATATATCAATATCCCAATACTGGAGCAAATCTTGGTATACGTGCGCCGAGATATCCAAGAAATGGCTTTTCCATCATCCCTTGCTTTCTTTAGCCAGTTAGATAGTTGAGAGCTCGCCTTTTTGTCAAATGTGCTCGCAATGACCAGGTTGTACTTGGGATGCTAAGTACATAAAGTCTAGAAAAAAAGCATAAGTGTTAAAAAAATATAATAATTAATACTCAAAATATTATGTGATCTTATATATACCTTAGATTCATTAAACATATCTTGACGAATATGATTTGGATCTACCCCTAAGAATGGTATATCTCCGAGTATAACCACTCTCCTTAAGAGCATCCATAGCCTGTTTCGAAGGATATCATACGCAACACAACTAATAAACATGTTATCAGTTCATCTATAATCTGTTAAGGTAGCAAAAATAAGTTAATAAAAATAAAAACTTACAATGTTCCATCAGGCTCAATCTTGACTCTCCCACGTCTGTTCCTCTATCCAAGAGCTAAGTCAGGCACAACCTATGCTGGTTCAAAAGCAGTAGTAGAAAAAGGTGTAGCAGATGATGGGACATATGTGTGATGTTGAGTCAATGGTGTAGTGACAGTATTAGTACTGGAAGAATCCCTACGTCTCAGATTAGATAGGTGGAGAGACAGAGAAGTCTGAGATGCAATACTAGGAGATGGAGTAGTCAAATGTGTGGATCAATGATATGGCACTGTAGGCCGAGAAGCGATCTGATCGCATAAAGGGAATCTTTGCTGTGCAAAAGAAGATGTGCCCCATGGTAAATGCTACTGAGTTTGAAAAGCTAGAGGATCCATAGTCCTAGAAGACACATAATGACTAGCATCTAGGGCACCCTGAATATCATGTTCTAAGGAAATATAGCCTGGGATATCCTTAGGATCAATCGATCTCCTAGATTTCTTCTTTTTCGTCCTACCAAAAGATGTAATCCCAAGATGATCCCGAGATTTATCACCATCACCTGATGACATCTGAATGTAAAGTAACACAAATACAATATATAAGAAAAAAACAAATGAAATAATTTTTGTATTAGCAAGATAAATTAAGTTATACGCTTGTTATAATTTACTAGTTTATTCCTCCTTGCTTGTTTCATTTACTTCATCCTCCTCGTTCCGATTCCTTAGTTGTTTCATATTCATCATCCTCCCATTTCTTCTCGTGCAATGATTCATCATCCTTGCATTCCTCATCCTCCTATAATTCATTTTCTTCAACTACTTTTTCTTGAAAGTTTGACATTATTAATTCATCATCAGACACCTCTTCTAGTAGGTGTTGAAGATGTTCTAGTGTGGTCTCTAACTCAATATCAACTTGTTGTTGAACAAGTGCAAGATCATTTTGGTATGCCACATCTAATACATTCTCAATTTTAATTCATCCTACAAGCTTTGTCTTAATGACAACCCACCAATCAGTCTTATCTCTACTCAATGGATATGGAGCGTAATAGACATACTTAGCATTTTGGGCAATGATAAAGGCTCTCTGGCAAAGTTAGGATATACATTATCAAAATGCTTCCATGCTTCTTCGTCAAATGGATGAGATAACACACCCGGTGGCCTTCTATATTGACAGTTCCATCTCATATATAGGGAAGATCTCATCGATATACATAACCTCTTCAGTCTAGGAATAAGAGGTAAATAATGCATCGCCTAAATTGGAACCATCTTTCCAGCCAAAGTTCTCTTATAACGAGCATGACTGCAAAACTTACAAATTTCCAAGTCACTATCATTGTTGTAGTACAACATGCAACCATTAACACAACAATCAATTCTATCATGTGACAATCCTAACTTGGAAGCCAGTTTCTTTGTCTGATAGAAGTTCTTGGGTATGTTAAACTCAGGATTAATCAACTCACCCAAAAAGATCGACCATTGAGTCCATAGCCACATTAGGAACATTCCAATTTGATTTAATGTTCATTAATCTAACGGCAACAGACAAAGTAAAATACAGACTCCCCTCACAGAATAGTCAACTAGACAGTTCTAATTCTTCATAGCAGTGTCTTGCTTCTTCATTAAAAAATTATTCAGGTTCCAGCCACCCTTGAACTCTGAAAGCATCATTAATCATTTTATGAACTCTATCATGCTCAAACGTGTCATGTTGAATATTATCATGTTCAAATCTAATTTGACTTTGTTCTACAATCATATTATATTCATTTATGGGCATTGAATTATAAAACACACCATTTAGTCCATCTATTTCTCCATGATCCACCCATACAAAATATCTAGGCTTAATCCATTACAATACAAATGCACCGTAACTTCATCTCGACTAAAAAATTTCAGGCACTTACATAAACTGCAAGGACACCTAACCAATTAATTTTTCTTAGAAAGATCAACTGTCATTTCATGATCAATGAAACTTCTAATATCGTCAAAAAATGTAGATTTCAACCCATCACCATTTCTATAATACATGTCATATATCCATAAACGCTGATCCATCTACAATATATTCACAATCATAATTAATTAGTTCAAGTATGTTCTTAAGTATCCTAATTAAAGTTCAAGTGCTAAATTATATATTAAGTTAAAAATAACCCTAAAGTTAACTTAAGAAATTTTTGAAAGTATCAACAATTTGTAAATACTTAAATGTCATCCTAGAGTTAGAGTTTCAAATTACAAGTATAATTAAAATTGAAGTATTTAAAAGTTAAGGATTTATACAAATTTCAATTAATATGTAAGAACTTAATTTAAAAATTCTAAAGTTCAACTTAATTCTGACAACTTAACCAAATCAAAGCAAAAGCGCAAATTATTTTCAACATATAAACCAAATCAAAGCTAAAGTACAAATTAATTCTAACAATAAAAACATTATGATTAAAAAAAATCTATAAGTGTCAATAATATATGGACACAAATCAATTTTGCAAAAAAATCAATTTTGTCATCAATAGGGTCAACTAGTGTTGTTACTTATGCCAAACAAGCACAATATGACCAAAAACAAATAATATAAGTGTCAACACTAGATGGACACAAATCGATTTTGCAAGGAAATCAATTTTGTCATCAAAAGAATCAACTAGTGTTGTCACTTATACCAAATAAATAAAATATGACCAAAAAAAAAGATAAGTGTCAACACTAGATGGACACAAATTGATTTTGCAAGAAAAATTAATTTTGTCATCAATAGGATCAACTAGAGTCGTCACTTATGTCAAACAAACACAATATGACAAAAAAAGAAGAAGATAAGTAGCAACACTAGATGGACACAAATCAATTTTGTAAGAAAATTAATTTTGTCATCAGTAGGATCAACTAGTGTTGTCACCTATGCTAAACAAACACATTATGATAATATATATATATATTCAAAATCAATTTCTTCATCAGTAGGATCAGCTAATATTGTCACTTATGCAAAACAAACTCATTATCATTATAGCAATACTCTAAAAAATTATTCAAAAATTTATATGTATGCAATAATTAATATCAAAATAATACATAGACTTTTAAGTTTTAATTATGCTCGAAGATGGAGGGTAGGTAGTACTTCGATTGGTGGTGCCGACGAATATTGAAAAACTAAAATTTCAAGTACAATTAAAGTACATTATATGCAAGTATAAAGTTGACAAATAAAATTCAAGTTCTAAAATCGTATAAATTCATGTTTTAATGAAATTAAATCTAAGTTCAACTTAAAGAAAAAATCCTAAACTTCAAACTTAAGAAATCCTAATTAAAGTTCGAATTTATATTACATTCAATTTCAAAGTTCACAACTTAATATATTCAAGTTAATTCCAAATTAATTCTAAGTTCAAGTTAAACACTAGTAAAGTTCAACTTAAGTACAAATCCTATAGTTTAAGTTTTAAATTATATCTAATCAAAATTCACAAGTTGAAGTTCAAGCTATGTTCTAAAATCCTAAAGTTCAAGTTCAAAATTAAATCTAAGTTCAACTTAGAAAAAACAATCCTACTGTTCAATTTTTATATTATATTCAACTCTAGAGTTCACAACTTAAAATTCAAGTTCCAATTTTATTCTAATTTCAAGTTAAACACTACTAAAGCCATAATCTTAACAAATCTTAAATTAAAGTTTAACTTCTACATTATATACAAGTTCAAAGTTCACAAATAAAGTTGAACTTCTAATATAGTGTAAATTCAAGTTCTAATAAAATTAAATATAAGTTCCACTTAAATAAAAAAGGAAAAATGCACAAGTACCCCCCTAGACTATAACCAAAATTTCATAGACACACTTAAACTTTAATTTGGTCCTTTTACCCCCCTGAACTTATTTTTTCCATAGCTAAATACCCCTTAGTTGCCTATGTGGCATGTGGGGTCTGCACCTGTACTACACACAAAAACCTAGGCGTATGGTTAAGGATAAATAAGGTGCATTAAATTATGAAAAAATTGGTTCAGGGGGTAATAGGACCAAGTAAAAGTTTAAGTGTGTCTCTGGAATTTTGGTTATTGTCTGGGAGGTATGAATTATTATGGATGGTGTTTGGCTTTTAAGCCCAATTGTGCATTGAAATGATTTGGAAAATGACTATTGCCTCTTTGAAAGTATGTACATGCATATTATGAGTATTCTTATGGGATGCCGACTTAGCTTGTTGTGTTGGGGGTCTTGGGGTAGTTTGCGCTGCTTGCATAGGATGTTTCTAATGAGTGTAGAACCCGTAAGGTTGTAATGTGATCGATGTGCATTGTGGATAGCAAGAAGGTGGTTAGGATCTTTATGGATTGTGAATGAGTATGCTTTATTTTCCCGGTAAGTCTAGTGTTGTGGTTGATACTCTAAGTAGGGTGCCTATGGGTAACTTAGCATATGTGGATAATGGTGGCAAGGAGGAGACTAGTGGGGTCCATCGATTGGCTAGTTTGGAAGTAGGTGATGGGAAGTGAAGAATGATAGTATAGTGTTCTTGGTGGTTCTAAATCTTCTTTGGGGGGGCGGGTCTAGTTTAAGCAAGGCCTTGATTCCACCTTATTAGAGTTTGAAGTTTTGGGTGAGAAGATGATAGAGTGGAGGTTGTCTCCCAAGGGGGAGATGGTGGCTATGGTACCAAGTGGGTTAGGTGAATTTTAGGTTGACACTTGAGTCGAGGATTATGAGTTCTTATAGAGTGTTGAGGGAGGTTGGTGAGGTTGGTAAGTTGCATAAGTTTGGGGAGTTTTCTATGGATATAGATATGATTCGCCCAGTTCTTCATGTTTCTAGGTGGATGTGATGTATTGGTGACTTTAGTGTTATAGAACACTTTGAGGTTGTGGGTGTTAAGGAGGGTAAGTTGGCTTAAGAGAATTCCCGGTAGGGTTTTAGGATGGAAGAGTGGAGAAGTTGATTGATAATGATGTAGTGTTCTTCAAGGCCCTTTGGGTCTGTTTATGATTACTATTGTCATGTACGTTTCTTTTACATTCGGGGATGAATGTTCCCAAGAGAGAGATATTGAAAGGACCCCAAAAAGTGCCCGAAAATGTGCTTGAAAGTGCCCGAAATCGTAATTTTCATATATCTAAAATTCTATTTGTTATTTTGAAAATCTGAATTTATATTCTTGTTTAGGAGGTCAAATTGAGTGGGAAATGGGTCTAACCCTAATTTTAGAGCAACCGTATCAAAATTCAAAAATCACAAATAACGTGATTTAGGAGGGTCAACTTTGGAGGGCCATATCTCTTAGCACACCAAAAATTGGGTGGCCTGCGACCTATCAAATTAATGCTCTTTGAATTTTCTTTCCAAAGCACTTGGTTTCACCTTTCTCCAAGTTCGGGCGAAGTATTTATTCCTATTTTTGTAGAACTCATATGTTCAAAAATTCAAATTCCAATGAGCAGTCCGTATTTTGGTCCTGTTTTTTTTTACTTCGGTCCAAGACTTTTAAATCTTAGGCCTAAGGGTTTCCACACTTGAAAATACATATACTTAGCCTTATTTAACCCTTATATCATCCCAAACATTTCTCAATACTCACCAAAACACTTAGCAAAATATTTACTCCCAAATTCAAGTCCCAAAACTCAAGACCAATCTTAAAGATTTCTTCAAGGATTTCACTCAAGCTCCAAGTCTCCATTAAAGTCTACTTCAAGAACTTCTCAAAAGCTAAGGTATGTGGTTCAAGGATTTCACTCAAGCTTCAAGTCACCATTAAAGTCTTCTTCAAGAAATTCTCAAAAGCTAAGGTATTTGGTGTTGAACCATTGGGTCCTTCCACCCCTAGTGCCTAAATCCTCTTTTACTTAATAAAGCATGATTTAAAGTTGATTTTTACATGTGGGTCTAGTACATTGAGAAATTTACTGCACAGTGATTTATGTTCATGAAAGTATGGTTGTTTTGGCATGCTTTGAGCTCTAGATCTTGAATCTAATGTTGGTTTTGATGATGATTTTTGATGTGAATATCTTGGGGTTGTTGCAAGGTGTTGATTGATGGTTTTACCACTTATTTTCTTGCATGATTTCATCTCTAAATTGCATGGTCTTTTAACCCCATTGCACACCTGCCAAGTGTTTGATAAAATATCCAATTATGGTTTCTTGAGGAATTGAATGTCCTAAGCATGAGATATGATATGAATGATGTTATGGATGCCGACTTAGCTTGTTGTGTTGGGGGTCTTGGGGTAGTTTGCGCTACTTGCATAGGATGTTTCTAATGAGTGTAGAACCCGTAAGGTTGTTTGAAAAGAGCTTATGTATATGATACGATTGATGTTATAATGATGAAGTAAGCTTATGCATATGATGAACTCTATATAAAATGTTGTATTAGACCATGCCCGATCTGGGAGGACAAGAGCCCGGATCGGTGAGGGAAGGGTTAGTACTTCTCCACCTAGTGATGGGGTGGTATCATTACTAACCAAGATGGGGGGTTTATAATCATCAACTGAGATGAGGGTTAGTACTCATCCACCTAGGTGATGGGGCGACATTATCACCAACTGAGATGTGGGTTAGTACTCATCCACCTAAGTGATAGGGCGGCATCATCACTAAGCTACCAAAGGGTTGTACATTTGAAAATCTAGCTTGGTCTATTATTCACATATACATCCGTCATACTTAGTACATTCAAACGTACTAACGCATACTCTTGCCTATATGATATTACAAATAG
>DF361906.1:7499-18871 GCA_000787875.1 Solanum virginianum
GATCTGAAGCCTGAGGTACTACATAAATCAACCTCACTAAAAATGTTCACGAATGTGAATAGCATTTTGGGGAGATTTTCTTTGCTTATTTCACTGATCTAACTGCTTCTGTAACTTGATCTACTTGTAGAACTTTCTTTTTGCAAAGAAAGATGAGGATTCACTAATGAAGGTTATTGATTTTGGTCTATCAGATTTCATTAGACCAGGTAATGATTGCATTTGGTTAAGACAGACAATTTTGATTTTGTTTTTTCGTTTTGGTTGATTTATCAGCTATCATTTAATGACCACAGATGCTGTGGCTTCTTAAAAATGCATGTATACAAATAATCCCTTTGAGTTTTAACGTCTGACTTCCTGTCCCACTTCTGTTATCAAATTTTATGATGAGGTGGGGCCTACCATATTTTGAAAGGTCTTTGTTAGGATGCTTCGCATCTTTGAAAATAATCTCTCTTTGGTCTCGTGACAAATTTAAAAGATGCAGGTGTAATTACTTGGGTTAGTTTTGTAATTGTAGGTAAATATTATACTATGGCACTTCCTCCGTTTCAAGTTATTTGTCCTATTTTGACTTGACACGGAGTTTAAGAAAGTAAATAAGACTTTTCAATGTTGTAATCTTAAATTAAAGATATGTTAAATATACTAAAATGCCTTTTAATCTTATGGTCTTAAACATGCCAGGTGGAAAGTCAGAATTATAGAGTTGCTAAAAATGGAAAGAGACATTCTTTTTCAAATGGACTAAAAGAAAGTAAACAAATTGAAAAAGAGGGAGTAGTTGAACTGTGGAACACACTTAGAAAGTAATCAGTGGAAACCTAACCATAATTAGGTTAGCAATCTTTATCTAAACGTTAACAAAATTCCATAGTCGCAATCTCAATAAGAGATCTCAAGTGAAGCAGTTTAAGCTTCTTAATCTTAAGAGGCAAAGATTCACTTTTGTGTAGTTTTAGGTTGTAGTGTTGTTTGTGGAGTTCTTGCCATCCATGCCGGAGTTAGGATTTTCATTAATGGGTGTCAAAATATAAAGAAGTGAACAACATGAGAAAGCCAACAAATAAATTTAGTTCGATGAAATACATAATAATAATAAGTAAAGTGCGTATCGTTTTTTGTTGTTCAAAAAAAGGAAAAAAAAATGGTTGCTGTCAAAGAGTACTTTATGGTGCTAACAAGGGCAGAACACATAACCTCAAGGAATTTTGTCAATCCCTTAACCACTATACTAAACCTTCAACTTGTATCAACAAGTGTCAGCACTTGTATATATATTTATCAAACCAATATTCGACCTATATATGCAATGTAATTTTTCAATGAAGGGGGGTCTCAAGCGCGACACCCCTCGGGCAAGGGTAGCTCCGCCCCTGCTTTCATTGTTTGACATTTTACATAACGGACATAGATCATTAAGATAACACCCAACTTAGATGTAACCTTACTTACATGTTTGGCATAAGAGGTCCCTATCAAAAAATATTTGGCACACCAGGTGAGTCAAATTGCATGGTATAGCTCCAAGCTTTCAGTGTAAGGTGATAGCTTAGTGGGAAGTAAGACTTTCAGGTAGAAAGTCCAGGTGTGAACTTTGTTTTCTCTTACCCAAAATGAGTCCCCAAACTATCACTTAAAACACTAGTTGTATAAATATTGGATGTCTAGAAACAGTTTTGGCACGAGAATTTCAATTAAGCGGGTTCGAAATATGAAAGAGCAAACACGAACTAGTCGAAGGGGGTTCGACATCTACTATATATACACAAAAAATAATTTTAACACTATAAATAATATAATTTTTCATCCAAGGGTTCGGATGAACACCCTACCCAGTGTTTTGGACGACGAAAGGTGACAAAAGGCGACAAGGGTCTGCCTTGCCATGCGGCGAAGCAAGCGGCGAGACATTCACCTTTTTGAAGTACGACGTTAATTAATACCAAAAATTTAAAATATTTAATTGCATATATAAATAATTAAAATCTCAATATCAATAACACATTAACAAATAGTTCACTTCAAAATCTAAAAATAGATAATAGATACTACAAGTTTAGAATTTGAATGAGGAAAAAATAAAACAAAAGTCAAAACAGTGAGGAAAATACGGTAAAAGTAACTCTAGTCATTTGGTTGGAGTTGAAGTCTAAGTGTAAAAATGCAATTGTGCAAATTTAGAACGAAAATCCTAAATCATATTTTAACTTTTAAAACCTTAAATTGGTTGCATTTTTTTTCTTTAAAATACAAAAGGCAACGCCTTCCTCGCCTCTCGTCTTTCTCGCCATTGTCGCTTTGACGTCTCCTTTTGAAGACCGCCTCGCCATAAAGTTAAAAGGCGATGAAGAGTCACTTTGCCTCTCGCCATTGGCGACAAGGCGATCGATCGCCTTTCACAACATGGTGGGCTAGCAATAAGGTGGCTCCACGCCTGTCTAGAAATCAAAAGCAGCGGAGTTGATGCCTCTCTTTCTGGAAGATTTTTAGTTGCTATATGTAAATTGAAATATCAGCATGATTCTCTTTCTTTAATGATGATTTTTATCACACAAATCAAATTTAGGAAATGTCAAGATAAATTGATTAGGTGATTTGAGAAGTTCCGCCATTATAGGGCATGTAGTTTTTCATTATTATTATTACATATTACAGTCAGACAGTTTTTTCAAAAGTAACATATCACAATCATTCAGTCACAAATTATTCTCTGCTAAGCCAGGTCTAATACGTCATTTTAATTAAGTTGCATCTCTGTGATAAGGATGTGATTGCTTTATTTTGTCGATTCATTTTAAATGGTACTCCTGATTTATGGTGGTTTTTGCTTATGAATTTGCTCTGCAGTGTGTGTTCATTTACTTGCTGTGTTATGTGTGAGACTTCCTATCCTTATTAATTTGGTGTTCAACACTGCCTTTGAGATGTAAACAATCATTTCTTCTGCTTTGGCAGATCAACGTCTAAACGATATTGTTGGCAGTGCATATTATGTTGCACCTGAAGTACTTCATAGGTCCTATAGCGTTGAAGCAGATATGTGGAGTATTGGTGTGATAACGTATATCTTGTTATGTGGAAGCAGACCTTTCTGGGCACGAACAGAGTCTGGTATTTTCCGTTCAGTGTTACGAGCTGATCCTAATTTTGAGGACTCACCTTGGCCTGCAGTATCGGCAGAGGCCAGAGATTTTGTGAAAAGGCTTTTGAATAAAGACCATAGGAAGAGAATGACTGCTTCTCAAGCACTGAGTAAGTTGTTGTTTATGTTTAATTTATCAGCTTTATAAGAAAAATGTTCCA
The DNA here is from genome assembly GCA_000787875.1 of Solanum virginianum. NCBI lineage: Eukaryota > Viridiplantae > Streptophyta > Magnoliopsida > Solanales > Solanaceae > Solanum > Solanum virginianum. Next base: position 10,809 of record DF361906.1, read on the forward strand.
TTTAATCATTTATCAAGGCCATATACATAGCCCCTCAAACTTGGTACTAAATGTCATTTAGACACCTCATCTTCAGTCATGACCAGATGAGCACTGTTAATTGACTAAAATATGTCTTGTAAATGCAGAACATTTATGTGGCAAACCATGCATGTCACACTCAGTTTTTGAGTGCGTAAACATGCCTCTTTTCTGCTAACTTTCTCATTCTCTTCTATGAAAAGCCCAATTGATCAGAGATCACCATAGCAATCACCGTTTCACCCTCTCCAATTTTCTCATGCTTCCCCGGAACCATCCACCCCCTGAAAATATCTTTCTTCTTCCTTGCAAGAACCACAGAGCAGGGGTTCAGTTCATTTTAGAAAAAAATAAAAATTCAGGTCTCAATGTACGAATTAAAGGAGTTAACTCGAAGCTTCTAAAAGGCTGAGAGATGTTAATTATTCTGTGGTCCACCCAAAGGTGAAACTGAGCCACTGTCGTCAATGACTTTACAACCTTGGCTGCAGAATCTCTAGAAACTTCCTCACCAACGATCTCGAAGATGTTCTATCACCACCATCATTGACTCTCTTAGTTTGTCAATAACAGCATCCAACTCTGAAGCTTGCCCATCAACGAGCAGTCCTCTTTTTATCAGTTCAAATGTTGGTGGTTGCCTTAACAATTTCTTGAGCCTTCACCATTGATTTTTCCAATTATTCTTATCTCTTGTTTCTGATTTTAGCCACTTCATTTTTTCCGCTTGTTCTACTCATAAATCTCATCCCATTGAGTAATTAATAGTTGGAAAGAGCATAGAAGGGTTAAAATCAGCGACCCCAAAGAATTGTTGTTTTTTAAAGAATTGTGCCATGGTGGAGAAGCAAGATGAAATGCATCTACAGTTGTTGCCTTGAAATTCTCTTGATAGTACCGTTGGTAATGACCCAAACTTGTGCCACCAAGCTCTGCTATTTTCTGAAGGGATTAAAAGGATTATGAAGAGAAAAGTATTGTTATTGTAAAGAAGAAAGAAATGAGGGGAGGAGATGGGGATTAAATATTCATATTTTTCTGTTTGTGTTTTTATGGGATAATATGATTCGTTAGGATGACATGTCTTTATTTTATTGATCATTTGATACATTATCAGTGTGTAAAAGTCATATGTTTTGTTTTGTGAAGGGTTCACAAGACACAATTCTGTCAAGTATAGGCGTCTAACTGGTCATAGTTTGAGTTAAGGTGTCTTAACTGACATTTCATTCCAAGTTTGGCGGATTATTTGTGTAGTTGGCCATTTATCAATGATTTTGTGACAGGGAGATACTCCCTGCTTAGTGTCGGGATTTCTCTTTGGCATGTATCTTTCCATTAGTTTTACTATTCACATATTTCACCCTGTGGGTCTGATGGCTTGCTTTTGCATTTGCAGCTCATCCGTGGTTAAGGACTGAAAATCCTTCTGTACCCTTAGACATATTGATCTTTAAATTAGTCAAGTCTTATATTCGAACATCACCCTTGAAACGTGCAGCACTGAAGGTAATTCCTATAATGGTGGTTCTCAATTGCTATTTTGGAGCATTCTTTTGAAGTCTGCTATCTTGATAGTGTAAACCATTTCAATCATTCTTATAATGCAGGCTCTTTCAAAAGCATTGACAGAAGAAGAGTTAATATACCTCAGGGCTCAATTCAATTTATTGGAACCGAGAGCTGGTTTAGTGTCGCTTGATAATTTTAGGATGGTTGGTGGTCTTACTGTATACTTCTTATTTCACAAAAAACTACAATTGTTCGCTTAGTGTGTTCAAACCATCTTTCATATATCTTACAACTCCTAATTGCATCATCATGAATTGATTGTGCAGGCACTTATGAAACAAACGACCGATGCCATGAGGGAGGCCAGAGTTCTTGACGTCATAAATTTGGTGAGACACCTATTTTATTGTAGTAACTTGTTCTGATTGTGTTAGTTTTCTCTTCGACTTCTATCATTTATGTATTGGTACATGCATCACAATATTAACGTCCTAGATATCAACTCATCCTTTTACGAGATAATCATGAGTGAAGTCACATGCTTATTATGATTGATGCACTTGTCAATGACAACCTTGGAGAGGGCATAGAAGATAACGTTGTTCTTGCAAGTTTTCTCTGCTTTCTGTGTCCTTACTAGTTTAGAGGGACTCTTTGACCAAGATGCCACTCCTCTGTGTTTCTAAATTTAAATACAATGAGATGGTTATCCTTCTATTTCTGCTACTATTCCTCTTGTACATTGTTTTAACTCATTTTTTTCCCTTTGGCAAACAAGAAATAATATAATCTTCATTTTCTGAAAGCTCTGCTCCGAGTAAAAAGAGAAGCATTTGAGTCAAGAAGTGTCATTTTCCTATGGAATGGAGGAATAGATAGTTGCCAAATGAAAAGATAACTCCCAATAGTTTGTTGCTTCTTGAAAAAGCATGTGGAAATAGTTTGTTGCTTCTTGAAAAAGCATGTGGAATTTCTTCGTTCTAGATCATAGACCCGCGAACTTGCACCTTGTATAAGTGTGTTTGAACCCAACATTTTATTGTTTCTACAATTTTGAACTCATGTTTTTGTTTGTTAAATTGAAGCTGGAACCATTATCTTATAAGCAAATGGACTTTGAAGAGTTCTGTGCTGCTGCAATTAGTCCATATCAGCTTGAGGCTCTTGAAAACTGGGAACAAATTGCTAGTGCCGCTTTCAATTTTTTTGAGCAAGAAGGAAACCGTTCCATTTCTGTTCAGGAATTAGCACAGGTAGGCGAAGGGTGTACTAGCAGTGCCTGTATTTTGATTCATCTCGCTATTTTTGATGTGATATCTGTGTTTGCAGGAAATGAATTTGGGTCCTTCGGCTTGCACTTTTCTCAAGGATTTCATCAGACCATCTGATAGGAAATTGAGTTTCCTTGGGTATACCAAATTTTTACATGGTGTGACAATTCGTGGTTCAAGCACAAGACATCATCGATAACATGGCTGCGAGGAGCACACAAGTTGTTCTAAAGAGAGAACAAGAGATTATAATTTCTATTCTTTTGGTTCTTTTTTCATTTGTGCAGTAATAGAAATTGTTAAACTTATCTAGTGCCAAAGTTATTCAGTTTATGTTGTGAGGATTCGATTTTATTCTTTAATGACTAGCAATTTGGATTTTGGATCTGTGAAATTGATTTTTTCTGGGGAAGAAATCTTCAGGGAGCGTGCTGAATTGCTGTTTGTCAATCTGAAGCTTAAAAAGTTCTTTTGTTCTACAATTTACTAGCTAGGTGTAGTCAACTACTGTTTGATTGTGTTGGGCTAAACTAGTTCAAAGATATTGGTTTGGTGTAATCAAGTATAATAGGTCTCACACTATTACCTATTGTGTGGATTATAGCTTCACTTTTTTGGTTTCCAGCTATTAATATGAGACTTTCTTTGCACACCTACCGATCTCTCCCTCGAGTTAAATTACGCACAAATCATCAGTCATCGCCATGATTATGGGCTCTTTTGGAGATCCATTGGTGCCATTGATGTCAATTGATTGATTGAGCATCTACGGCCACTAAAGCTGATAGGCTTCTTTTATGTGTATGCGTCTTTAAACTCAGGGAATGTTTGGATTGACTTTTTTTTTAGTGACTTTTAAATGAAGAGTGAAAAGTCATAAGTTGGGAATCCCCAATTTTTGTGTTATTTAAACACTTCAAAATTTAAAAGTGCTTAAAAGTTAAAAAATAAGTCAATCCAAACACCTACTTAGTGTGAATGTAGTAAGAGGGTGTTTGAATAGTCTTATTTTTAAGTGCTTTTGGCTTTTAAACACTTTTAATAAATTAATTGACCCGTAAAAGGGCAAAGGTAGTAAGTCATGGCTCACACTATCATTTTGTCAATTCTATACTAGTTATCGCAAACCATTGACTCTCGTATCAGTTATTTTCGCTAAAACCAATTAGAAATACTATTAACATGATGTGATACTATTTATTTTGGGCTAAGTCTACACAACTTGTTTCCGACTCTTGTGCCATGATCTTTATTGATTCTGCTATTAATTATTGGGCTAAACTAATAAAAAAATACATTTAACATGATGTAATATTGTCCCTTGATTAAAAAAATTGAAAAGATCAAGGGAGGTCTAGGTGGGAATTGCCATATTCTTCATGTTTTTCTCAAGTAGACCACGCCAATATCTGTTAAAGCAACAAAGAAAACTGGCAAATGGTCCATTATCTCTAGGTGCTAGCTTGATTCTCAACAAGTCATTGACCAAATTAATCTTCAAACATTATCATCACGTTTATCATCAACGCAATAATTCCTCAATAATCCACTACAAAAGAAGTCCCCAAAGGCAATGGCGGAGCCGCATAATAATAAGGGGTTCATTCTAATCCTCTTTGATGAAAATTATATTATTTTTATATGATAAAAATATTTTTTATTTATATACAATATATGTCAAACCCTCTATGATTAGTTCGTGTATCTACTTCTTAACATTCTGAATTCCCTTAAATAAAATCCTTGATCCGCCACGGTCTAAAGGGATCACCCATCGAGTGGATGAGGTCGAAGAATGACATGATATTTTGAGGTTTCAATCACAGCTACAACGCTCAATGTGAGTCACTATCCAAATATTTGTATAAAAACTGTGTACCCAATTTAGGCGAATAAAGTATACGCAAACTTTATTCTTATTTTAAAAAATGAAAATAAAGATCGAGATTCTTTCTATTAGAACCTTGATAAAAATATTTGTCCTCAATATGATAAATATAAAATAAATAATATTTTATACATCGACCGTTTGATTTGTTGTATTACAAGTTACATGAGTGTATTGTCGTAGGGGGCAGGTGGATAGGGAAAACAACATTTGAATTTCCTCTCTCAACTAAAACAACTACTGCCAAACTAACAAATGACATACAACTGTAGTTGAATATTAACGTATGAACTCCCAACTATTGTTCTTTTTTTAGAAATAATCTACACATGGAATCTTATTACAACGTCTTCGTATAAGACTTTGATTCCTCAAGCAGCATTTATTGAATAGTGTTAATTGTGTTCTTATTTAAGGATACAAAGCAGTTGTTTGGTTTGAAGTTTGAACACAAACTGTGTCCTGGCTTATTTTTGTATTGATCGTTTGATTTGTTGGATAAAAAATAATATTATTTTTCATGTATTAATTGTTTGAATATATATTAATAAGCCTATTAAGGTGGTTAAATTGCTTTCTACTGAAAGTTTTTTATATTTATGGTTCGAAATCAAGATCTTTAAGGATGGAGAGATTTTAACCATCTCATCAATCATATTTCTGGATCGTGCGGATGAAGGCGATTATTAGCTATAGTTTTTACTAGATCTGAGAATGTGAAAAATTACTGAAGAAATGAAATCTTCGGAAATGGAAAAAAAAAAGTACTATTATAGCATCTTTTGTTTCAGAAAAATAATCCAGAAAACAAAATATATTGGTGTATATATCATAGTTACAATATGTTATTGATGAAAGTAAAATAAACAAAAATATATTCAGACTGAGTCACGGATATTTCATTCTTTTTAAGAAGATTCAACTCAATTGCGATATATACACTGATTCAACAATATATATTTTGAGTTAGTTTGTAAATCTTGTCCCCTCCAAAATACAACCGCCTAACAGCGTCGCATGACTTAAATAATTCTGAATTTGTTGAAGAGTTCAAAGCTTTTCACAAAAAGAATACCCTTTCTTTTACTACACTAACCTTACTAGATGCTATTTTTTTTATACTTCTTTGCATCTCATTTGTAAAGGAAGTAACACCATTATTTGTAAATGAGAAATTATTTCTTATTAAATAGAAATAAAATGAATAATAATGTAAATAAATGAATAATGTAGAAATTATACGGATTACTAAAACATTAATGGCACACTCTACCGCTAAATAATGAGAATAAAGAAGGCATTATATGCCATCAAACATACATACCAAATGCAACAAATTATAAAAGGATTGTAATATATTATCAATTAATATTACATTTACTATATTAAAATGTAAATTACCAACAAAATACAAATCGAAACATTTCACGTCTCCAAAAGTAATTTATCAAATACTAAAATAAATAAATTTACTTGTTTTAATTTCACAACACACCTAGGAAAAAGTGAACCACACATTACACACTCAAAGAATGGTGTCCAAAGGGCACTGAATATAATTGGAATAGACTACTTTTTCCCTTTAATTAGGGGAATTCCACTTGGTTTGGAGAAAATAATATCAAAATAACAATTGCAACCTGTTGTAGAGACAGGAATTAATGGTTCCACTGTTTCATCCAATTTTACCTACTTGCATTAATTCAAATTTATATTGTTACAGTACCATGCCTTTAAAGGCTGAAATTAAAGATAGTACTACAAATTTCTACATTTTTTCTCAATAAAATATGATGGAATAATATAGTTTTCATAGGTGATCAAAGTTTCTGTTTAGTCAAGACAAAAATATAGCTAGTGATTTCTTTTCACTTGTTTAAATTTTAGTTGACAAAGTTACTACTCTACGAAATCACTTGTTTAAATTTTAGTTGACAAAGTTACTACTCTACGTATATGTGCTAGTAACTATAACATGTCGAATGAAAATTCCACAAGTGAGATTTGGAGAAGGAAAAATATACGCAGATCTTACCACTACCTCACAAAGATAGAAAGACTGTCTTCTGGAAATCCTCGTTTAAAAAACCCATAATAAAAATAAACTAGATATGAAAAAAAGATTATTTTTTTTATAAAAAAGAAAAAACGATTAATAATGAAAAACACATGACAGTAGGTAAATAAAAAATAGTAAATGCGCTACTGAGAAAAGTAAATACCCCATGAAATAAATGGAAGTGCATATAAACTAATTCAAACACATCACAATTATTATACATTAAAAAAAGACCAATAGTTTGTGTAAAATGGATGCAAAGTTTTCAACCTTTTTGGAGCAGAGGAGTAATATTAAAGGGAAGCCACAAATTGATAAGTAGTCAAAAGACTTTGAAAAATGCATTTTAAAAATTTCCCAAGTCAAATGTTTTTTTGACATCCAAAATTTCCCATGTGTGAAGGTGAGAAGAGAATCCAATCAGTAAGTTCCTTACAGTTCATCTTTTGCCATTGTGGCAACTTAAGAAAATCTAGCATCTTCTTTCAAGACAAGAATGTCAAACTTTGTTCAAGAAAAAATTCTTAACACATGGCCCCTACATGGTTATTGAGAATTCTCTGCTGTGATTTGGTCTTGTCATTCACATTATGATTAATTATGAAATAATTAAGCACTATTTAATAGTGGAGCATTAAGCAAAGAAGTAATCATTGGTCTTGATTGATGGACTAAATCTATCTCTATATATGGTAACATCCAATGGAAGTCTCTTTATCATAAAGAAAGAAAAGGCTAGGTTTCTCTTTAGTCTTCAAGAATATTGTTTTCGATGAATTAATTGATGCAAAATAAATCATGTTTTCGAAGAAATGTTAAAGTATACTAGTAGGTGACGATTGAGCGGGTTGGATCAAATTTGAATGGATCATAATGGATTAAAACTCTACTCAATTCAAATTACATGGGTCAAAATGAGTTGGGTAATGAATTATAAAATTAATCGAGACTCAATTTAATTCAATTTTATCAAGTTTTAATTGTTTTATTTGTTCATTGATAATATTTTAGTATGTAATAAAGTATATTTTTTCTTTATCATGAATATATATAACATATCAAATAAAGAAAAAATTCTTAAAAATATGTGACAAGATTTCGCTAAAGTCAATTTGAGTTATATATGAACCTAATGTTAAATAGTTGAGCTGATTATAGATAAACAAATTATTTTCAATAAGTAAATGGGTCACATTAACCCCACTCAAACTTAAATAAGTTGGATAAATTGAATTTGATTTTACCATCCATAAATACTAATTATCTTTATATCAGAAAATTATTGAGAGTTTGAGATAGGGTCACTCTGTTC